>JAPYZM010004243.1:0-17318 GCA_030522845.1 Psyttalia concolor
TAAATACGAAAATCTACAGAAACTTCCATTTACTTCAATTAGTCGGTAAAAATGAGTGAAAATTAATTGAATTCAATTCTTATATTTCAAGTAGAATTTAAACGTATTTTTCGTGCTGAATAATTAGGATCAATTGGAAATTCGAATTGTTTATGGAGTTATTTCTACTCAAAACACATGAATTTAATTTTTAGAATAAATGTATCATTTATGAATTTACTTATTACTGCTAATTTATACTTGTTAAAGTTACTTGACTCTTCCTCTAAAACATCAACTGTTATGAATGGTTCAATAATTCGGAAAAAAATCGACTAATTTTTCTGCCTCTTAATTTCCCATTGTGGCTATGCCAATACAGCTAGCCACTAAAAAATTCTCAATAAAAAATGTTAAATATGCTGGCGGTCGTTTTGCACCATTTAGCATTTTTCCTCCGCTGCATCACCAATTCACTTGTCGCTACCTTCCATAACGTAAGAGCACAAATAGTCTTTTGTTATCATTTTTATCGTCAGAATTGGCAGCAGTGCACAAAGACTTTAATGGAAGTCTTTTAACGGAGCCCTCTCGTTGTAATGGTCTTCAGTGTTCTATAAACATTGACAGTATCAGTTCACAGCACTTTTATTTACAGTTCCATTGTTTTTTCCATTTATTTTTCAACTGTATCAAATAGAACAGTGAAATAGTCTAGCTTGATCGAAACTTGCCACGACTACGTCATTTGAATATTGAATTGTTGAACTAGCGTCAATAGTTGGAGAACTCAGTCCGGCCAGTTTCCAACTTCCAATACATCTAGAATGGCTCATTGGATGACCCCATCCCTAAAAAAAATGCATGCATGCATCCATGTATCCGATGCATATTTTAGCGCATCATTTTCCCGAATTCCGAAATCCGATCATTATGAGAAAAGCACGTTTGGATTACCAGCCAGAGGAATGAATATAGCGAATGAAGGGAATTTGGGGTGTGAGAAATTCGTATAAATTCAAAAATGTTGTTAAATATTCCAAAGGACCATCATAATGTTCCACATTTCATTGAAACCTGAATGTTTCTCCTCGTTATTACGGAAATTCCATTCAAAGAGGAAGCCTTTTCAAAATGAAAGTTATGTCTTTTGAATTATTATTCAACCTTTGCCCGAGTTTGGCCTTTTTTTTCATCAATTTATTCCTCCAGAGCACCAAGAACTAAAGTACTTGATAAAAGAAATAGTTCTACCAGCCGTTTTGTTTATGCAAGTTGAGTCTTTTCAGTCTGCGCTGTGCAATTCAATGGACAGCTGTCATAGAAAATGTTATGAGAGGGACAAACTTCATGCTGAAGAAAAGTGAAGGATGCTGAAGTCAAAAAGTTCATCTTCTTCCAGTAGACCATTACTTTGTTGTGAGAAAAGTATTACTACTCTATGGATTTTCCTTGCGGATTGAATGGATTACTTTCAATCACTCTCGATGGAGGAGAAATTTTCACTAATAAACCTTTTTTTATCGGAGATGTACGATGAGGTGTTGCTTCTTTCGCAAAGTTGAGAAAAGGTATAAGGGAATAGGACATTACGATCCATGGCCGGAAAGGTGGTTTTTCTGCGAATATCATACAAAATCATATCACGTACGCCGAGGCATCCAACATTCCGGCCGGGTGTCGTATGGCATTTTTCTTCATCTCCACTTGAAAGTCCGTTCAATGATTCATGGTAATTTTTAGTAAAATATCATTGACGTCTGCTCTTCCTACTTTTATGGGCTGCAATTCTGCAAAACTGACGCGAAGCTGAGTCGGGGCGGGCAAAAAGTGACAAATGCATGAAACTAAACGGTAAAAGGAATTTTAGCAATAATTAAATGTATTGCATAGAAAATTAATTTTACACAATAATAATACCATACTATTAATATTAATACCAAATCGGCTTAATAGATATATTTTGGTATTTGCAATGATTTGGCGAATCATTTTCGTTCTGTCAATTACAAGAGGTGATGTTGAAAGTACAGTTATTGAAAATGCTATTATTAAATTTCAAATCATGATTTTGTCATACTTTTATAATTCTTCTCAAATTAAAATAATTGCTGGTATTAATGTGGTCATTCATATTTAACGGTGTTCAGAGCATATATCGATATACTCCATAAGGTTAGTGGTTTAAGTTTTGCTTTTAGACTTTCCAAATAAACAATTAAATTATTTTCTTCTGAGTTGGACAGTGAATCTTTATTCTTCTTTTGCCACTCCTTGTACGTGTTGTAGACCTGCAGATACCAAGCGGTAGACTTAATACTTCACTCTGTATAAGAGATTTTGCCTCTTCGTCAAAATTTTTTAATAATTCTTCTTCGTCTGCAGTTCCTTTAAGTGAAGAGTTGTCCATTTTTGAGGTTGTTTTATGTTATCTGTTGCTCTACAGGCACTGTTAATACGCGGTACTATACCGACGAGTCCCGTAAAATTCGTAGCCAATCAGAGTTCGCGTTATTTCGAGCAGACCACAAAAACCGTTGTTCCCGGAAGAAAATGGGGTCGGGAAGATCGTACTTTCGGGAAAATTATTACGAGCTTATAGGAAGTATAGACATCAATGAAGTCTTCTTTCCGCTCTAAAGGTCTACTCTAAACCCTGATTTTTCTAGCAATACACTAATTTCCTTCCGCTAATATCTTCCTCAATAGATTGCTCCGCAAGGAAATGGCAAAGATGGAAATTCCTCGGGGGTAAAATTCTAAAAAGAAGAATTCCTTGCCAGGAGTCAACGTGCGATCTTATAATGTAGACAGTAATATATAACTGACATTGCATTGACAAGGGTAGTAAAGGACATGGGGCAGAATAGATCTCATCAAATGGATCTGATCAAATAATTTTCCTCGTGAAAAATTGAGTAGGTTCTCCCATGTGACCATTTATTATATTTCATGTAATCTATATCCATTAAACTCAAGTGTCTCTGGTGACCATTGGTTTCAATGTTCAATCCACCTCCGGGTCATCAAAACCACAATCTGGGTGGTAGCTTCCGGGATTGTGATGCCACAGTATCCATACCTCGTGAAAACGTATGTTCAGCCACAAATCAAGTAAATCCTCTGAAGGCTAAAGTAAACATCACTGCGGTCATAGTGACCACGTAAGAGGCCAGTGGCTGATACGGCTTTTCTAAGGGATTATGAAAAAGCCAGAATACCGGATACGGAAAACCGGTCGATAAGTGTAACTGACACACCAGTGGCAGACGATCTCTTCAACTATTTTAGCATTAATCCCGAGAATTGAGGAGAGAAGAAGCAGTGAAAACTGATGATGGGACACGACATGTGCGGGAATGGTGTGCGTGATGCGAATGTGCAAACCAGACATGGAATTATTGAAGTAGGAGGGTACCTGGAACTGCTTGGGTTAATGGAATTTTTATGTTTTTGTTTGGTCTCAACTGTAGACGTGAATCCATTGACCGGCTAACTGTAAATCAATACATCATTTTGTGGTACGTTCATTCAAGTAGGTGTACACGTCAAGAATATTTTGGTGAAAATCACGATAAAATTGCCCCCCGGGTAGTACGTGAAATACTAGGGGGGAATTCTTGATGTTGAGAATTTTCGTTGTTTACGATATTTTTGTTCGATTTAATAAGAATATCAATTTTCAAGGCTCGTAAGAAAACTATGTTAATTTCTACTTTCAAATAGAAGCTTCGTAATCGCGATTTCTTTTTGATTAGGTGATTTTCGTTGCTGGAAACACCATGAAACAAATGTATGCGTGTGGCTATGCGGTGCAAACCTATGTTCATTTGGTCAGAACTGTTGCCATTACTTCAGAACATTTTGACCATCAGCCGGTACTTTCATTAGTCCAATTTTCATCTAAAATTCCACTTGATCCGTTGAGTGGTTTCGGTGACATAGTGATTTCTAATTCCATTGATGATTTGATTGATTCCATTTTTTTAGTATTCGTCGTGATGATACCTATGTAACTGGATTAAGGGAAGACCATTTCACTCGGAGCTATTCTGTTTTATTCTCCATTTTTCATTGTTTTTCCTGGAAATTGCTTGTGTTCACTGTAACTGAAAAAATAATTGAGATAGAAACGTGAAATTTTGTATGATTTTAGTTCTCACGATAAAAAAGTTTGGGATTGGGAATTAGCGAAATAGGATCGTTAGTTGGGAAGATTTTACATATTATGCGTACAATTTTTTTCGTCAAATCTAATGAACTACTGATCTGATTTAATTTTTTTTTCCAAACTGTTTATTCTTATATTAGCTATCTAGAACTTCTAATTTGAACGTTTGTAATGAATGTCTTAATCGGGTAATCGAAACAAGAATTTTATAGGGATTAAAAAAACACATTTAGGCACATTTAGAGATTCTCAAAATTAATCAAATTGTAGTCCTAATGCAACCTACATCTGCTTAATAACATACCCATGCTAATCCTATTCTACAAGGGAGATGAACGTTTATCGAATCGAATCTAAACTCTCGATACTTGCAGCCTAAAATCTGTCATACTCTATCCTCACTGTTCATCGGTCACGACTTATACTCATTTTCACTCATAACCGACCAGGTTCAAATCCTGGTCTGGACTATTCGTTTTTTTCAGTAAAAATTTCTTGTAGATTTTAGATTGAGAATAAACCTCAACATTTTTTACAACAGTTTGGAGGTAGGTAGAGGGAATGCGTGCTCCATTTTGGTGGTAGGACAGTAGGATTAATAGATGAAAAGAATATTGGATAGGTGGGAATTCGTTCTCAATAGTTCTACGCCACAAATAACTGAAGAAAAAATTCAGAGATTTGCGAATCGGGAATCGAAGCCAGAACCTTCAGATTACCAGTCGGGGGTTTTTTCCATCTGACCTATTCGAATATATACTTCGTCTTTCATTGCCGCCCAGATACAGTAGCGCGTTCGGTTTTGTATATCACAGAAAGGAATTTATATAGCAGTTCACATTCTCGTGACATAGCAGGATATGATTGGATGGGATTTGGAGTAGGTAGGACAAGTTCCAAAGTAATACTCAATATAAAATTTACAAGAAAATTGGACTGAAAAAATGGATAGTCCAGATCGGAATTCGAACCGTAGATGGTTAACGATTCTCTTGAGGCAAGAAAAATTCCGTCCGTTCAGAGACATATGTTCCTCAGCGTCAGAAAAAAAATAATATATGAAGAGATGTCATTTTTTTCTAAGCTGACAAGTAAATATTGTCTTGCACTGAGTATATCTTTTTCATCAAACGACAATTTTTCACTCTGTGCGCGTACTGAAACTTAGAGTAGAGATGATGTTGGGAACGAGAAGAAATTTTATGTAAAGGTCGAGGGAAAAAATTCAATTCTCTGTAATTTCCACTTAAATCTACTATAATTATACTTGAACTGAAGTACATCTGCTCGGATCTTTCAAATCAAATTTTCCTTCTAAAATAATTTGGTTCTGTCAGAGAATATCGCTTTCGACCCAACGTCAACATCCTGTCTATATGAGTTAATTGCATGCCCATCAACATTTGATAGGTTGTCGGCCCCCTTTCGACAAATGACATCGTATATAACGGTGTATTTTCTCGTCTGGACCTAGATTCCACCAAAGGTAATGCATTAAGGACTTCGTGCAGGTTCAATGATTGATGTTGCATGATTTATTCAGAATTAATTATTAGAATAGCTACTCAATTATGAATATTTCTCGTTAGAGATTACTTGTATAATCAATTCGTAAATATCCGGGGGTAAGATTACGATCGCTTATGCGGATGAGAAATGAGACGGTTGCCATGAGTTTTCTGTGTTGATACAATGTAAAACAAACGTTTCCATCTCCTGGTAGATTAAGCTGTTATTTATGTGGAGAATAGAAGACAAAATGTAACAGCGAGAATTATTATTATTATTTGCGGAGATATGCAATGTTATAATCATATTTCAGTGAGCAGATGAAAATTTTACCGTACTGTTGTCCCTGAAGGTTCATGGACCTTAGGATTCTTTCAATAAAATTTACGTCAATGGCGGAGCGGAGCGGATTAGTCTTCCATTACAGACAGTGTGCATGTACCCTCTTCCAACGTTACTCCTGCACCAGCTGGTTATGGCAAATTTTCGAATTGGATTGGGACTCTTATAATTGAAAGTGACTAATAATCTGAGCCCACTCGGGTACCCAACCCAGTCACAACAGTTTGGAATTGGGTAGGGCGAATGCGTTTCACATTTTTTAAGGTAGGAAAGTGGGATCAATGGATGGAAAGGATTTTTGTATAGGTGAGAATTCCTTGTCAATATACTTCTACTATAGCCCACAAATACCTGAAGAAAAAATTTTGGTATTTTTGGACCGGGAATTAAATCCGATTACCAGTTAAGTGCTCTTCCCATCTGAGTTATCCAAATATATACTGATTTCCATTTCATTTATCTGTCAATATCGAGCCACAGCGCCTTTCTAACGGCAACCATTTTTACAATCCTTTGGAATTGGGTAGGGAACCCTGGATTAGACACAGGTGTAGTGTGTAAAAGGTTGTGATTTTCTGTGGATGTGAATTTTTTAACTAAGAAACCTTTTTTTCCGACCGGCGAGAGCAAGGTCACTTTTCCCTCCCGCTACGCGGGAGAAATCTACTGTTACTCCTATGCCGGATGGGAAAATCGGGTTGTAACGACGTAATATTTTTGTGATTCTAATATCATTCTTTTTCAAAAATTTGTTTTCTTTAATTGCTTTACAATTTTTCACGTTTGGAAAAATCCGCAGATGTTCATTTCTTAGCAAAATATTAAAAAATACTCATTTAGTGGGTGCCCCACCATTATCGATGCACAAACAATATCTAAATGTGCAATCCTCTGCATGGAAAATCCCAAAAATTTTACAAAATTTATTATAGCTATAATCCATCAATCACTTGAGGGTTCATCGCGATAACTTATTGTTGCATTGGATCGTTCAAAACCAAACAACAACCTACAATCCTCCGTCCTTATTTGAGTTTCTCACCTCGCTTCATTACTGTGTTATCATCATCGAACCAATGAGATTCTCTGATTCAGTTTCGCCAATTTTATCCTCATCTGATCTGTTCGGCAGTGCATGCGAAAAATAGTAGATAAATTGACAATTGTCACAATAAAATTAGTCTTAAGTACCCTCAATGCGGAACTACCTCATTCATTAATATAATCATCATTACTATTCCCGTTAAATCAAGAACTTCGATTTTCCTACAATATTTTCCTTTCATTTTAGTATTGACTTGTATTAACTAAATAGTAAAATTACCCCGTCATTAAGAAAAGGTACGGCCGTCAATTTTACTAACTAGCGATGAGGCTCACATTTCCCGACCAGGCAGCATAACAACATCTTTGGACCAATTGGGTTCGCGAATTAACAACCGCGAATTATCGACTTTTTGGGAGCCTTGAACAGCCACTTCCTCGCGGTGCTCCCGGGTCATGCTGAGTACCAAAAATTTCAATGAAGAGTCATCACATGGAACACAATGTGGAACTTTCACTATGGTACTTTTTTAATACCAAGGGGATCATATAAATGTGGTAATTATCAAAATTGAAATCTTTGTTTTCGAGGAACACCGCGAGAAGGCGATCAACATCATTCCTCGTCTGTAAATCGAAATAATATTAGTATCTAATAACAATTATAAATCTATACAATGTTAAATGGAATTAGAATTCTGGGTTTAAAATCATAAATTGAATATATAAAGAATTAGGATGGGTGAATACCATACGTATGGTGAAGGAACTATATGCTTTGATAAATTTTTGTTATTAATAAACGTTTTTGGATTATCAGTGTCCATAATACAATTCGACCTGAGGCTCAACACCACGGCTTTTGGGAGAAAGGTCATGCAATTGTGTTTGTGACAAGCTTTTTAAGGTTGGTAGAGCCAATGTGAATCGTAAAATCATATATCATATAATCGTGTATGAACTGTGATGAATAGTTTGCTATTTTTGTTATGAAATTGAGAGAGTATATAGTAAAATTCTCCATATAGTAAGACGATAAAAATCGAATAGTTTTCATTGATGATTTGAATGGAAGAATTACAAACTAAGAATTCTCTGAAGGTCTTTGCCTTACAATTTGAACGGTGAACAGCGAGTTTCATTGTTGTTACGATGAATTTCACTATTGCATGATAAATTAAGCGTTTTGTGGTATTTAAGTGTTTTGCATCTTGTCCGATGTAACTATTCTATGTCGAATATAATTCAGTGTGAACATAATTTTTAACCCTGTTTTTATGCGTTGAGACATAACAATGTATAACTGTCCATGGTTGAAGACATCTTTACGTAAATCGATCCCAATTTTCCTAAATGTTTGTCCTTGCGATTTATTGATAGTAATTGCAAATCCCAATTTAACTGGGAATTGTCTTCGTGTGAATGTAAATGGATAAACATTATAACATATCAAAGTGATTCGATTTAAGAATATAATCTCAGCAGCTTTATCTCCTGTTCAAATTTCACAACGAAGAAGGTTAGTTCCGAGTTTTAGAACGAGTACATGTGTGCCATTACATAAGGTAAAAATTAACAGAATCGAAAGGGTCCCTATGATTTTCCAGCATTTTTCAAAATTTGCCAATAACTTTAAAAACGGTTGGAACTTTAAAATTAAAATAAAAAAGATAATTTTTAATTCTAATCTTTTGTAAAAAAATTCAATCTTTTCTATTCCTCTCTAAAATAAATGGTAAATTTTTTAACTTTTCTATAAAAAAAACACCGATGAAACATAAAATAAACAAATAATACTAAATGGACGCCAGAAAACTGTGCATACGTGCGTGGAGCGCGCATCCAATTCTAGCTAGTTTAAAAATAAAAGACACTGTCAGTGTGTTTCATTACAAAAATTTCGCAGTTTCCAATCGTTTCGATTTTCACCTCCTACACGGAAGAAATATTATATTATTTTTTAGAATTATTTTCTTGTAATTTTTGGTATGGAACATATTAACGCAGGACCATACTCATCATTGATGAATTTTTACCATGTTACATACCAAATTGGAATAAATAGTAAAATTTAGGATTCCCTCACCAATAAATACAATGAAGACATCAGCTGGTAGTGAGATTAACAAAAAATTAGTAATTCAACATACCAAAAACGAATTAGCCAAAATTTCACTTCGTAACTTTAATTTTTACTAATCGAAGCAATAAAAATGAACGTGTCGAATATGAATCTTTCAATACAGAATATCAAATACCTGTAAATAATCAGTTAAAGATTACGATTGAGCAAACCGAAATTAGAGGGAACAACGCACACAATTTCACTTAAACAATATTATTCTTCATTACATGACTAATCAAAAATTAATAATGAGGCATCAATTTTTCTAAATAAAATAATAGTTTATCGCTGAATGTCCAAAAAAAACTTCTCTCCTCCCCTCTTCCTGGCAGGAAGGAGTAGACCGCGGAAGAGGAGTGAGGAGTAGGAGTTTTAGCAGAAAAGACAACAAAGTGATTATTTTAGTTATATTTTTATTGTAATATCTAAATAAATGTTTTTGGTATATAAGAAAAACCATCAATCAGGTGTAACTGATATGTAATATCGGCAATACCAGAGGTGATTTGCTTTAATTCTAATTTCACCCAGTTGTACGCACCCTCATTGCAAATCTTAAAAGTCGTATTTTTCATTAAAGTAAACATCACACAATTGTTTCGCAATGACAGTAATAACTAATAATAACGAATTCTCGATTTTTGTCTGATATTTTGAAAACTAATTCTTGTGATCAAAACATATTTTAAGTCATCACATTGGGCGTTTTGCTAGACCACTCATTTTAATTTTTTTTCTGGAAAATCTGATCAAAACTTCCTAAAATGACTTTAATTAGGTTTTGAAAAATATGTAACATAGAGATATTGAAATTCACTTCATACTTTATTTTTTGGGCGATTTTGAAAATTGGCAGATTTTTGTAATGTTAAAATAGTTAACAAAATTACCTTCGAATAATGTCGCACTTATGTGATAATTCCAAATATATGATGAAATTACAATAATTCTTTGTAAATAATTTATTTTAACCATAAACAAATACAGAAACAATTGATATAATTTTTTACGCTTCCTAATCTTTTAAAAATCACCATTAATTTTCAAAAATGTTGGTAATTTGTATTCCAACGAAATACGGATTATATGCATCCCTCTAGAGAGAAGCTGCTGAACTACCTTCTATACTTCACGTCTTTCTCTCTCATTTCACCCAACCTTACCTCACTTGTACGGGCTTGTCACCAGGAGGGTCTGTGATCAACTTCATAGCGGCTCACTAGCAAGAACTCAACTGGGATGCCGTGTATCGGCTTCTGCATATAATCCGTATTTTGTTGGAATACAAAATACCAACATTATATGCTACTGGCCGATACACGGCATCCCTCTAGAGAGCCCTGTTTGTTTTCTGTTGGGGACGAAAAAATAGATTCAACGTTATGTGAAATTATATGAAATTATGTCCGTTTATTTGTTCCTTTAACATCCATTTTTCTCTCTTCTTTCTTTTAACTATAGACTCGCTGAAGTATGAAAATACGGCTTCATAACATGTAACAATGGTAACAGAACGTCCTAAAACTAATATTTAACGACTCCTCTTCTCTGAATAAGAAACTATAGGATACATTGGCTGTAAGACAAGAAGCGAATAATACTAAATCTAATAAGACAAGTCAGTCTATGTCAGCACTAGATTTGGAGGAGAAATGAAAATAAATAAATGATTAAACTGTACTGAAGATATTTAATAATCGGCGAAACGAACTTTGGTTTGGCTGATTAATCTGCTTGCAGTAATGACCCCTGAAGGTCTCCACGCACCTCCAATTCCCACGGTAGAGGATGTCTTGAATTGCTAGGTTGTCGGGCCAGTCTCTTGATGCTACGGCAGCACGTATACTTCTGGCAGAGGTCTCTATGCCTGCTTCTCTTAGAGATGAGCGGATCCATCCACCAATCATCGATTTTGAAGCTCGTTTGGAANCCAGTGATGGAGATGAATAAGGTATCTGGCTGCCCTGCTTCCCTTCTGGACTCCGATAACTTGAGCATGGTTCGGATCATCGTGATCGGGCACAGCCATTCGTTGCGGTGCTTAGCGAGACGCCAACCTGACTGTCTAAGGTTGCGGTGCGTCTCGATAGTTCGAAGAAGGATAGCCTGGCAGGAGGTCTTTCTAATCAGGAAAAGAGAATCTGTGCGTCCCAAATGCGTGACTGGACTTCTTTGGGGTGGGAAGCTGCAATGCCTTTGAGGACTTGACGAATAAGGGAACTGTCCGATAAGCTAGAGTTCTTTCTTCCTGAGCAGAAGGTTATTACGGCAGATCTATGGAGGAGGATAGTGCTATGAGCGAACCTCTTTGTCACGTAAAGATTTGCCAAGAATCTCGCCAAATCCTTGTCCTCGGGAGCTCCTGAATCCAAATGGTGTTATGAGCACCAGTTCAACCATCTCCGAATGGCAGCTTTGTATGTATTCTTTGTTGATTGCCGCCAGCTCGATTCCATCAGGTCTTTTTTTCTTCTGGTGACCAGTCTTTCGCCCATTCCTTCGACCCCCAATCACCCACACCTGAAGCTTTAAATCCTGTGCTCGTTGAGGTGGGAGTCCCGTTGTCAGGTCTATGAGATTCCCCTCCAGACTGGGGATCGGAAAAGATGCGTCTAGCGCTCTGCCCTCCAGATCTGCTAGCCAGAATGTCTGCTCCCATACTGGAGCTATCACCAGGTAATGTCCCTTGGTGCTGTTGAAGTGCGTCAGAACTTTGGGAATCAGTCTGGGCGGCGGGAAGACCCACGCAAGCCCGTAGTTCCAATAATGACTGAACGCATCTGTGAAGACTGCTGATCGATCTCTGCAATCCAGCGATACGTAGCGATCTACTACTGCTGACCTTTCGGAAGTGAATAGGTCTATTTCCGATCTTCCGAATCGACGAAAGAACTTGCCTGTTACAGTGGAAGAAGGTGCCATTCCGGAAGAGATCTTCTTCTTGATAAACTGTCTGCTATCTCATTGTATCTGCCGGATAGATACGTTGCCGAGAAAGTCATCTTTAGATTGTCGACCATCTCCAGCAGCTCGTACGTCAGTGTTAGAAGCTCGATGGAGCGTGTGCCCCCCTCCCTATTTATGAAAGCCACTACTGTCCGATTGTCGGACTGGACTAGGAGGTGACTTCCTTCTAACAGGTGGCTGTTGACTCAGTCAAACATTGACTGTTTTATGGCGGCTAGAACACCGAATAACTTCTTTTTGTTGGAGTGCCAAGGTTTCTGATGGTCCTCCCAAGGACCTGACATTAGAATGTTTTCCAACTGGGCTCCCCAACCGCTGTTGGCCGCATCTGTTGTCAAGAAATGTGTCACCTGGGATTTGTGAAGTGGTGATGAAAGAGAGGTTGCCTTCGTCCACCAGCTCAGCTCGTCTATCGCTTTCTGAGGAAGAGCGAGACGCTGCCGCAGCCGACCTTGTCGGAACTGCGTTGAAAATCTTTGTAGATGGCGGCAACGAAGTCGACCTCTTGGGATGGCGAATGTGGCAAAGTTTAAATGGCCAGAAGACACTGTATCCTCTTCAGGCAGCAAGTTTGACTGCTGAGTAACCTCCTTGAGAGGTCCATGATCTTTATAACCTTGATCTGAGGAACCTTTATCCTCTGCCTTTGAGTATCCCAAGTCAAGCCCAAGAAATCGATTTCTTGTTTCGGCTCCAGGAGGCATTTCTGAACGGTTATCTCCCAGCCCAGGTATCTCAGGAGCTTGATTGCATCCTGTATCTGCTGTCGCAGCATCTCCCTGTCCTGGCAAGCCAACAGGAACTCGTTTAAGTAGACAACTACCCGACTTCCCTGTGCACGTAGGATCTCTGTAATTCAATTCGTGACAGTGGCAAAGCAGTGAGGGGCAGAGGCGAGACCGAAGGGTAGACTCGTCATCTGCAGTAACTCCTGTTCGTAGAGCAAGCGGAGCAAGCATGGATGGGAGACCATCGGGAGGTGGAAATACGCCTGGGAAAGGTCGATCTTGGTCATCCAGTCGTTTGGTTGGAGAAAGTCTGGAATTTTTTGATGTGAGATCAGACGGAATGACGACACCTTCACGTGTTGATTCAATTGGCGGAGGTCGAAGATTGGTCTTACTCCCCCGCTGTTCTTCGGAATCAGAAACATCCTTGAACTGAAGCTTGGTCCTGGATTCCTGGGGGCTTTCTCCAGGACTCGTTGTTTGAGTAGTAGATCTATCTGTTCGGTCATCTGATCCGATTCTTCTGTTCGATATCTTTGTAAATTCCAGTTTGCGGGTGACAATGAAGGTTTTGAATGGAGTGGGATTCGAACTACTGAAATTATGTTTAAAACCACTGGTGGGGCTCCTAATTCTTTCCAGCGAGTGACGAAGTTGGAAAGCTGAGCTCCTGTGAATCCCCCTAGAGTTGGAAAGTCATTTACCAGGTTTCTTGCGAAAGGACTGGTTTGTTTTGGAATGTCCTCCCACTCCCCTGCCTGCCATCTTTGGTCTCGAGAAGCTACGACGGTTCTCGTAGTGTGGCCTAGAGCTGTGAGAAATATTTTGTGATGAAGTGGCAGTTTCTGATCTGCGAAGTCCTGTCTCCCCTCTAGAAGAAGAGAATCGTCATCAGTAGCTGACTGGTTTCCGCTTTGGCGAACAGGTCTGCTTGAGGGGGAATGTTACGCAAGGCTGCCTGAATGGGTTCATTACCAATCTCATCGAGTACTCTCTCGCTCTGCGACTCTCTATTAATTCAGCTCTTTTTCCGCACGAAACCTGAAGTATCTGATTCTGATTCTTAAGATAGGCGGAGTCTTTCCCGAAACCTGAAGAGAGCTTCTTAAATAGTGAGTCCGGGTGTAGTTCCTTAGGGTTAGCATAGACCCCGCTGACAATCTGTTGCAATTTGGTCCTCAAGAGCTCTGTCTGACCGATAACTGCATTAGACAGAGCCGCCACAACTTTCTCAGTCGGTATGAACGGGTCCTTCTTCTTATCAAAAATGCCTAAATCTTTGTTGACCTTCAACTCAACGAAGCCAGGGGTAGCTCTGAAATGCCCTAAGTCTCTCGAATAATGTACCTCCCTCCAATCGGGGGAGCTGAATTTCTGTAAGGTCATGTGAGCCTCCAGATGTGCTTTTTCTGCAGCTGGGATTATTCTGGCCGGGTCAACTTCTGTATTCAGACTACCCGTTTCGAGGATCTTTTCTCTATCTACGGGCTTAGATAGGAAATCATTACCGGACTGAACATCTTGACGGGGTGGCTGGTTACCTGATAATACCAAGTTTGTGATGAATTCAAGTTGATTTTGCATCTCCTTCAGAACTCGATCACTGCGACTGCGCTTTTTCGGAGGAGAATTTGACAAAGCTGATTCATCCGACGCGTCGCCCTCGAAATGGTGGTCCAAGAGCTGATCCTCGTCTGAAGGGTGGTCGGAAGCGCCCTTTTCCTTCTCTCTGTCCTTCTGATTATCCTCAGTCGACATCGTTCAGGGAAGCAATAACAGTCTGGATGCTGAGGAAAGAAGAAAGAGATTCGATTGGAATGAGTGCAATGTACTCTTTCAAGAGATAAAAACTTGAATTAATTTTACCAGATAAAATCCTGAGGCGTGTTCACGCGACGAAGGTATTCAACGCTATGTAGTTAATCACAGACCCTCCTGGTGACAAAGCCCGTACAAGTAAGGTAAGGTTGGGTGAAATAAGAGAGGAAGACGTGAAGTATAGAAGGTAATTCAGCAGCTCCTCTCTAGAGGGATGCCGTGTATCGGCCAGTAGCATATAAGGTGAGGTTACCATTCCGCTGATTGCCATTGCGAAATACATGTGACAAAAAGGAATAAAAAATTTAAAAATGTACAAATGTATAATGCCCTTTATTATTATTATAATGCCCTTCATTCATTATAACCATTGGACCATCTTGCCCTCCTGATCTTTTTCCTGATCCTTCCTTCCTTCCTGATCTTTTCCTGACCTTAGAAGATGTCCTTTGAATACCCACGCAAAAAAACGACGATTGAAATACCCAATCGACAATTTGAAGACTGTAAACTTCATTTCTATATTTTCTTTCTCAGAGAGAATATAAAATAAGATTTTCTTTCTAAGAATATCACCCGTTGGATTGTAAAAACAGAGAATTACCATCCATCAGAAAATGCTAACACATTAATGACACATCACACCACACTGCATAATTATTAATTATATTAATACTTACCTATTCATTGTTATATCCTTTGATCGAGAACGCCAGTACTTGCACGAACACCATTCAATTTCTCGGACCGCACGAACTGTCTTGACGCATCGTCGGCGCTTACTGAAAGGCGATTGTTTTCAGGAAAAAAAAGACTTTCTCATATTTTGGTTCTAAGCATATCAAAATTGATGAACGTAAAACGACAATTGAACCCACTTTGAATGAAAAATTATTGTCGCAACTAAGTAATTTTTCAATTATTGCTAATTTAATTTTTATTTTCCCTAAACTCCAATATTGCATTTTTAAGCAGAACATTTAACGGTTCGCAGTTTTTTTAATTGTCGGAGATTGTGCCTTTTTTTAAAGTTATTTTCCTAAAATAATGAAAATGCCATCATTTTTATTGATTTTATGACTCTGCATTAAAAAAAATTGCATGGAACGTACCAAAAATTATGGTGAAGAATTATATTTTTTGCAATACCTGCCCAAAAAATTCACTTTTCGTTACCGGTTTTCGTGCGTAAGGTGGTACTTTTCCGCACAGTGTGCGCAAAAGTCAGAAATCGTGTGTAAAGTGAAACTCGTGCGTAAAGCTTCGCTTTACGTATTAGAATTTCACTTTACACATGATCTTGACTTTTCCGCGCTCCGCCCCCAAACAACCACTCTGCCCTCAAACCACCCCTTAAAGCGAATTTTGGCAGGTATTGCAAAAAATTAGGTGTGCAACACGTGCGTACCGCCTATTTCGCCTCGTGCCAGCGATGCACAACTCGTGCGAAAAAGTGCTACTTTACGCACTAGTTCACAATATACTATTTTGATTAAATCCCAATTTGTACAGAATTTGTCTCACATTTTGGGGTAAATCATACGAACAAGAGATCCGTATCATTTTGTGCGATTTTCTTCGCTAAAAATTAGTATGTTGATGACGAAAAAAAAAATAATAATAACAATTGTAAATAAAGAATTTATGACATGATCTCATATTTCTAGTATGGTCCTCTACTAATATGTGAACATACCAATTTTTTCAAAGATATTTTTTCCGTGTATCAAGGCCAAACAACTTTCTTCAGTCGAAAATTGTTGAATCTTTAAGTTGAATATCTTTGCATTCTGAAATCTAAATCTAACGCTATAGCTCGTATCGAAAACCGTTTCGAGGAAAACTTGAGAGCTGTAGAGATAGTACATTCCATCATCAGACAATCAATATACTTCCTCGCGCATGTGACATCATGATTTAAACCGAATCCATAATACTAATCACGAGAGATAGAGAATAGCGGTTATTGTCGGGTAACATTCACTATTCTCCCTCTCATTTCGATTTACGATTATCTCTTTCTCTCCCAATATTCTTTTATTTTCAATTGGGAGCTACGGACGTGTCATTTTCTCTGTTGTGTCTTTTTATCATTTTTCCCTCTTCAATTCATTTAATTAAGTCGATATGGTCATAGATATAGATATGCATAATATCCAGGTAGGAATGAACGATGGAAACACGGTTCGATCAGGCTTGACCTAGGATTGGCAAAGATTGGTCAAGCCTCGATATCCAAGATTGAATCAAGCTTGAACAACCATTGAAAATCCAACCGATCCAACCTTCGGTGCCATGATTGGATCAGGCCCGAGTGGAAATTACTTCAAGCGGGCTTGAAATAGGATCAGGAATGGATCCGTCTGTAGTCAGGTTTCCCTGATCACGTCAATCCTGATGCGGAGCTGATCAAATTTTAATCCAATTCAACTTATGTTTAACACGAAAGGTATACCTGAAGCAAACCTGATCCGATTCTGATTTGGTGGGAATGATCTTAGCTTGAGCTCAAGCAGCCTGAGGTCCCTTTGATCATGTTCTTAACATGCTCACTTGATCCCAATTGCAAGACGATACCTTGAAGCACTTCTGATCAGAATGGGATATGACCTACCTGATTTCAATTTGAACTGGA
>JAPYZM010004245.1:0-10079 GCA_030522845.1 Psyttalia concolor
TGTCGGCCAGTACGGGTTGGGAAATGGCACCCAACATCCGGCACTCTGGCTGCCAGTGGCGGCCCGGCATTGGCCCGGTAGATTTTTCTTACCCGGGTGTCACACTTTTTTCATGTCACAAACGTGTTTTGATATATCTCGGGTCTCATGCATAATTTTCATTTGAAAATCGACGTATATATAGAACCCCTTGGTTCAAACTTAATCCTCATTGGAAATCGATAATAATCAAACCGCTATCGAATGAGATTAAGTTAAACACGAAATGTCACAAACTCAAATGTCACAAACGTGGCTTATTTCTCATTTTAACATTGAAATTAACATTGAAATCAACAACTAACGTTGTGGCGCAGTGCAAGTCGGGGGATCTTTCTAATACCAAAAATATAACGAAAATATGTTCAAAACCAAATTTACTGCCATCTTGATATGTGAAAAAATATTGGCGTAAAAAATTGCTATTTCCATGGAATCACCCATGAATGAATCGTTATCCTACTATAAAAAGTACATACACTTCAGATCTCGAATTGAATCGAAAATATCCAAGTTCTGTCACACTTATTCCTTATTGGTTCACTGGTATCTACGGGCGTTAATTTGAAATTTTCAATTTTCATGGTCACTATTATAGCACGCGGTAGCACGCATGTAAAAGTAGCTTACCGACGGCAATGGTCGAATGCTTAGAGCGTCAGACTGATGTGGCGAGGTTTCAGGGTTCATTTCCCGGCCGTCGCAGTTATTCTGACGCTTCTGATTTTCGCGGTTTCCTTGTCGAGGGAGAGTCTCGGAAAAGAGACGACTGAACCTGGCCAAGGTTTTCCCCGCAGGGTGAGGTTTTTCCTTGGCCCTTTGTAAATGTAGTGTAGAGGGGTCGGGGGTGGGAAGGGTAACTACGGAAAAACCCGAGAGGTATACGTGACGACAGGAAATTTTTATAAAAGTAGCTTTCCACATTTTTATAATGAATTAAATTCTGGATATTCAGGATAAATATGAATTTATTTCTATAAGGGTTCGCATAAACGAAATGTAAAATATTCCTTAGTAATTTCTTACATTTTTTTGTGTATTATCCGTTTATGCGCTAACGATACTCATAGTTAGGCAGAGGCTTGGAGTATAAAGAGGGAACACGTTCAAGGGAAAATAGTAATTGTTGAACTTGCTTCGAGTAAGTGTGGTAGTAACCGAAGTTTATTCAAAGGTCTCGTTTGTCGGGAAAATATTTGCTCTATCGAACTTTGTCAGACTCATGTTTGAACTCGTGCAGCAACTTGAGTACCCTCCAAGACAAATCTTTACCGAACTTTTGGTCTCGGTATTCCAAATTTGTTCGTTTTTTCCTGCGCAATGGATTGGATCGTCCACAATGCCAACTCAGCAGAAGAAAACATCGGAAAATGATTGTGAGGAAAATACCACAAGAATTACAAACAATAAAATGAAACATTAAGGATGAAAAAAAATTTGAATAGTTTAGAAGGGGGACAGAAAAATGTGAAATTTAAATTTGAAAAATTCTTCAATGAGAAGCGACAAACGATGGACAATATTTTATCGAAATACTTTCTCATTTGTTAACTAAAAAGTTGAGATATCAATGCTGAGAAAATTTTACAATAAATATCTCGATAAATCAAGTTGGAAAAATCGAGTTTCTTTTCGAAAATATGAAAAATTTCTAGCATAGCAAAATAATAAAATTCAGAAAAATGTTAAACAACAAAAATTACACGTCTCTTTTTTTTCTTTGTCGGTCATACCAATTTTTCTACCGATTATTGTTGTTCGACCAGCAATATATTTTCCATAGCAATTTGCATAACGAATTCACGACACCAATCACGTTCACACATTTTGTATTTATTTTCTGTTAGTCTACGTCGCTATAAACGCCATTCGAGTGCGACTCAACTGATAAAAATTTGACGATTGTTATCGAGAAAGTGAATTTTTTCAATTACAAAAACGAACTCACCAGTTACATTTTTGTAATATCATTGACTGTCCGCAAAAGCTCGATTAAAAGTTCACGTCTGATATCGCGTATCCGCAAACGGGGATTTACGATAACGCGTTCAGGTAAAGTTTTCGCCGGATATTCCAAAGCTCGATCGCTAACAGGCTATTTTGATAGATAAAAAAAAGTGGGAGGGGAAAAAAAGCAAAAAAAAAAAACAAAGACTGAAAAACTGGAGTTTGAAAAATACTCCGGTGAAAATATTCCGGAATTCCCAAATCGATATGCGGTAAATCACCCGAAACTTTGATTAAAATGTTGTTTGCTAGTCTTTTTGTTTTATCACGGGGGAGCTTTTGTATTTACTGCAGTGAAGGATTTGATCCCCCGAGAAATAAAACCAGAGGAGATGGGAGTGAAGCCGAGGGATCAATGCGAAGAGTTTTATTCATTAATTATTTGGATCCATTAATTAGATTAAGTAAATATAGTAAAATCCAAAATTATGTAACTTTAACATTCCCACGGGAGTTACATACGCGGCTAAATTTATTATTTCAATTGAACAAACTTCGTTTGAGCTAAATGAATGGGTTTGCGTTATTTTTATTTGGATTTTTAGCTAAATCGAATAAATCTATTCTTTTAATTTTGACACATTTCCTATTGATTACAGAAAGACTACTGTTTTTAAATCAAATCATTATTTGTCCATCGCATACAATAATTTATTAATATTCTGGGTTTCAATTTTAAAATATTCATCAGTTTTTCAATTTCCCGTTGAAATTATTGAAGTAAATAGAGAATTTATTCCACATTAACAAATTTTCCCTGTCATACGATAAACGCATAAACAAATCATACGGTGAAAATATTTTCATCGAAAGATTTACTAGTTTCCCAGTGAAAAATTAACAAATTTGTTCAATGAATGGAAAACGAAAAATCTCAGTGAAAAGCCAAAAATTAAAATGTCTCCAATATTTTGTATGGGAGCTTATAAACATTTTTGTTGATTTGAATAAATAGCACAAGACCAAATTTCATAAAAAGTCCACTTTCCGTGAATAGTTTTCAGTATATGTACAAAAAATTCAGAAACAAATGTCAATTTTTTTAAAACTGCCGGATCGATTCAGCGGAATTTACGCACAGAATTAGTCCCCCGTAATACCTATAATCTGAAGAAATTTCAGATGTTTATTTTTGCAATACCTGCCCAAAAAGTTCACTTTTCGGTACCGGTTTTCGTGCGTAAAGTGGTACTTTTCCGCACAGTGTGCGTAAAAGTCCCAAATCGTGCGTAAAGTGAAAAACGTGCGTAAAGAAAACATAAATTTGTTCAACATAAGTTTTAACTGTTAGAAAATAGTATATTGTGCAACTAGTGCGTAAAGTACCACTTTTTCGTACGAGTGCTAGGCGATCACACGAGGCGAAAAAGGCACGAAATACGCACGTGTTGAACACCTAATTTTTTGCAATTCCTGCCAAAATTCGCTTTGAGGGGAGGTTTGAGGGCAAAGTGATTTTTTTGTGTGCGGAGTGCGGAAAAGTTAAGATCGTGTGTAATGTGAAATTCGAGTGCGTAAAGCGAAGCTTTACGCACGAGTTTCACTTTACGTACGATTTCTGACTTTTTCGCACACTGTGCGGAAAAGTACCACTTGACGCATGAAAACCGGTACCGAAAAGTGAACTGTTTGGGCAGGTATTGCAAAAAATTAGGTGTACAACACGTGCGTATCGCCATTTTCGCCTCGTGTGATCGCCTAGCACTCGTACGAAAAAGTGCTACTTTACGCACTAGTTGCACAATATACTATTTTCTAACAGTTAAAACTTATGTTGACCAAATTGATCATCAGAATTTTTCATTTTTTTCAAGCAAAATTAGCCATTCGAAAAATGGAATAATTCGGTGGAATTCCATTTGGATGCAAACACATTGAATAACGAGTTTAATTGAATTCAAATTATTTCTCCGAGTGCAAGAAAAAAAAGTCTCAATTTACCGGCCAGCAAATCAATCCTCGTCCTACCCCTATCGCTGTCCTCAATCCCTTGGAGATCATCATCATCATCGTCAAACTCATCTCTCGAAAATTCTTTTTTATCCCTCGTCTCAGTCTCGTCTAATGTCACGGGCAAATCATTCTGACGTCTTGTTGCTTGACGAACATTAGCCCGATGCTGATTTGACGAGAACAAAACTGAGGGCGGTGGTGGTGTTGACAGTTGAGTAGCCTGCAGACGACGTCTTAGGTACCTAGCTAGCAGGGTCTGTACTGCGTCTGCCTCTTGATTTATGCCTAGAAGATGAGAAGATTGACGGGTAATTCTTGTGCCAAATTGACGAACATTTTCTCATCGCTTGCAATGCCAATATGAACAGATTATCAGCAAGAGTATGAAAATAATTTTTCAACTTTTTCTTTACTTTAGAGAATTTTCTTGTTTTGTTACGTTTTTTTTTCATTTATTTTTCGTGTAATAGAGCTGAGTGCATTTTCCTCATAAACATGAGATGTGAATTTAATTAGCGAATCGAAATATGAATATGATGTGCATTATTTTCATAGAGACATGTAAACAATGAGGAAAACATTGTCACAGGATATGGACACATGAATTTCGTCTTTCCACATGATCTTCTAATGGGCAGAGGTCGTATCAATGGTGAATGTCAGTCTGTGGGAGGTGTGAGAGACTCTTGGGGCCCCTGTTGATGTATTTGAAGCAAAATAAATTTTGCACTTTTGGCATTGATTTTGACTTTTTTTTAAATTAATCAACTTATACATCTGTCACTACTTTAACTTTTCAAACTTTAACAAATTTTGTCGTTTTCAACTTTGGAAAGTTACTAAGTTAGTGGATAATTATAAATGTTTATGAAATATTATTTATTTCATTGAGATTTTTGTCACGAAAGAATAAAAATCTATTAATTTCTTTTCTTTAAAAAATTCTTCAAAATATTTGAAAGAAATGGAGAACTTTCCCAAATTTCCTGGGGGAAAATTCAAATTTTCTGCGGGGAAAAAGGAAAAATACAGTGACTCCGCATTATCCGAAAAAGTTACTCAATCGTTCAACGGGGAAAACATAGAAAATATGTGGAGAAAGGCCGAGGAAAACAGGGAAACAACACGAGTTTTCCCAACTTGTTTCTCGAGTGAATATCCACCACATGGCAAAAGACATGGGGAGAGCCCGATGTATGCCAACGTCTCTGTAGCCTTGTGGATCGTGTTATGTTGAAAATCAAGTTGCCCTGGAATTCCCAGTGGTATTCCAACATTCATACAAACACATTGCAAATGGAAAAGAGCCACCTTCAATCCCATACCGTCTCACTCGGGAAACTTTCAAATTCAACTCTTCGATTGCAACTTGATTCCACATACCGAGAGTTTCCATGCATTCTTCGATTCAAATATGGAGATAAACGATGTTCCTGGTACCTAAGAGGTACATGTTTACACTGGTTTCCACTGCTTTCTTGATATTGCGATGAAACAGCCAGCTCTTCCTCGTTTCACTTGCACTTTTTAAAAATTTTGTCTGCATTTTCCGGTACAATTTTCAGTATTTTTTATTGCATTTTATTTTCACTAGAATTTCAAGGAATTTCGACATGGAAAATTCATGATTTTGTGGGAAAATCAATGAGAACTGGTAATTTTAAATTCATTGCCCTTTGAAAATTAATTGAGACTGTATTGAAAAAGACGACTCTTCCTCGTTCCACCTGTTGACAAATTTTGTCTGCATTTTCCGGTAAAATTCTCAGTAATTTGTGTCGTATTTTATTTTCACTTGAATTTCAAGGAATTTCAACGCGGAAAATTCATGATTTTGTGGGAAAGTCAATGAGAACTGGAAATTTTTAATTCATTGCCCTTTGAAAATTAATTGAGATTGTATTGAAAAAAATGACTCTTCCCTGTCCCATCTGTTAGAACATTTTGTCTTCATTTTCATTTCATTTCTATCACACGGAGAAAAAAAATACAATTTTGCCAATAAAATATTCGGTAATTAGGACGTATATTGACTCCACGCAACTTTGCTAGAAAACTGAATGGATTCATCGCTCAGTGCCTAAACTAATCCGCAATAAAATCAAGGGGGACTCAATTAGGTGAACAGTTAGGTGGGTGAGATATGAACACCTTTGAGCACCATGGTGCACCTTTTGGGGTTCATTCCAGCCGCGTCCCTGTCGCGAACCCCGGGTAACGCTAAGTGCTGGAGAGGTTTGTTATACCTTTCCACACGTTGAATTGAATTTATTTAATTTTTTTAAATTTTTAAAATTTATATACCTTCACAACTACCCAAGCATACTGAATTTCAATTCATCGTCTTGACATCATCAATTCATTTAAAGCAACCAGCGTTCCGCCACCAGAAATGTTATTTTTCATCACATCCCAACTATATTACATTCATTCAGTTTTCCAATCGAAAGTTGTGAGTCGGTATAACGTACTTCACCAAATATTCTTCAAATGAGAATTTAAAGTTAATTTTTTTGTGTAAATTTCGGTTATTTGGTTTGTCTAAAGAACATTTGATGGGGGAAAATTATATATTTTTCTCAGTGCTGTGTTACCCTGTCGATTCATATTCAGAGGATTGATTAGACAGTGGACTCCAGAGCTTCGAGAACCACCGTAAACAGTCAAGTCTACGTCGCATCGGTTAACAATCATCGACATTGAAGTGTATGCTGCGACGTTAAGAGCCCTCGAGCGATCCTCAACGTCTAACGCAATCGCCGCAAATTCACTTCTCGAATGCATTGAAAATGGTGAATACGAGGAGATGTATTATTTTACCGGGAATATTCAACGCATATCGAATATCCCGCTATTAACAGAATTTTTTTAATCAATCTTAAATGATAACTCATTTGAGATCAAGGATTGCTCAGGAGTAAATTAATTGCTTCCAACAGTGGAATTTTTTTTCGCTGGCGATAGTTCTTTCTATCTAACAAAATTAATTTAGAAATTAAATAATTAATGAATTGATTTCTTTATCTATTAATTAATTTTTTTGAGTTCCGTATGAAATTGCCATACCAAATTATTGACATAGTTTAAGGTAACACTCGTTGATCAATTTAATTTGAAAAATCGTCGCCAGTTACGAGGATTTTTAGCGCAATATATATTTAATTTTTTTGCAATGCGCAGTTGATAATTTTTATTTCTCTCACTAACAATTAAATCAAATCCTAATGAGACATTTGTCGCTTCCACAAACGAATATATCCCCATATGAATGAATACAATTAATGAGCAACTTTCAATGCAAAAATGTGGAGCAATGAATTCGTATCAGCGACAATTTTATGCATCAAAGAGTTACTCCACAAAGCGTAGCCGAGAAATAAAAAAAAGGGGGAACGATGGGGACAAAAATTCTAGCTCTGGAACCTTTGAAGCGGGAGAAATTGAAAAAATTATGCGGCAGGCGATTATGCGAATTCGCTGGCGCACATTCGGACATGGACGGGAGGGTTCAAGTCTCCATATATGGCCGTCATCCTTTCATACTCCTGTAATCCTCCCGCACGGGTGATACGTACATGAGGACAGAAACTTTCATCAGCTTCCGGTGTGATTTCTGTTTTTTAATACGTGCGGGATGAATTCACCGATTACGAAACGCTTCGAGGCTATTCGGGGATTTATACAATCATTAAAAAAACAAATAAATGAATTTAATCGACTGAACCCATTGAGTTGGCAGACGTTCTTAATCTTTTATTGGAACTTTTAAAATTGTAATTAATGGAAATTCAATGAATATCTAATGACTAATTTAGACCGAATTGACTTGTCGAACTAAATAAATCTGAGATTGGGGAAAGTTACGAATTTAGCTGTTGGGCCCTTGTTAATGCACTTGAATTAAATTAAGCTCTGCATTTTTTTTTCTATTCATTTGGATTTTTTTCTTTAAATAAATCAACTTGTACTGATATTTGAAGCTCGTTGGAGACTCATACAATGATTAAAACAATTCATCAAATTGGGATGAAAAATAAATGTTGTTAAAAATAAGTAAGATTAGAAAGTACTGGAGAATTTTGCTGTGCGACCCTGTCAATGCATTTGAATTAAAGTAAACTCTACACTTTTTCCATTCCTTCTGATTTTTTTTCGAAATTAATCAACTTATATTTATAAGTGAGGCTCTCCGGAACCCAGAAGACTATTAAAAAGTAAATAAATGATTTAATTGTCCCTAGGAAATTATTGTAAATTGAAATTAATTTGAAATTACACGAAAAATTTAGAGAGATCCTTCTTTTTAACTCAATAAATCTAAGATTAGGAGAAACGAAGAATTTTATTTCGATATATACGTCAACACTTGAAACATTTAACGATCATTAACTCAAGAAAATTTGTCGTGAAAAGTCAGATCGACGTCATTACATCTAATCAGCGGTTGCAAAATGGGTGAAACGACTGTTGATACAGTTTATTTCCTTCATTTTGCGATAAACCACACATAAACATTTCAATGTACTTGAATATCTTGGATATGAATATGAACTGAATTAAGAGAAAATAATATTACAGAAATTGTGCATAATATTCAAGTGTTCGGGAAAACTGCTCATCTTAGGAAAATGTTTTCTTTTTTTAATTAAAAAAGCAGAAGGAAATTCCTGAGGTGGGACGGAAAAGTTCGGCTAACTCTTGGGATCGTTATGGACTTTTATCGTTGAGGTTAATTACACGGGGTCATAAAATTAAATTTTCATCGGATTTGTGAAGAACCGCTGTCTTAAAAAATTCTCGTGGCTTTTTGATGAACGAAGAGGAAAGTGTTCGCAGGCAGTCTCATCGCGTGTTTCAATCACTCTTTGGAAAGTACTTCTTCTCATTGTATGCAAATGGCTCTTTTCAATGGTCTGTTATCTTGTTCGGAATAACGATCATCTTTAAATTCTTGATGAGTTCATCATTTCATTCTTCTTTGGACAAAAAAAAATCTTTGTACCTGGAGAAATGATTTTTTTTAGAAAATTCATTTCATTTCTACTAAAGGTAAAATGAAAATTGACATTTTTCTTTAATCATCTACCGACATTTCTTCCCTCGTTAGGAAAACTGAAAGTAATTAATTAATCATCTTTAGTGATAAGTTATTTAGTAATAATAATTTATCAATGAGTTATTGATGGAAATTTTTGTTTTCCAATGAATTCATACGACTTCTTCATATCACACTCAATTAAATTCAAATAATCTCATGAAAACATTGAACGAGTAAATCTTAGTATTTCAATACTCCTTCGAATATATGAATTAATGCATTTTTAAAATTAATTAACTTAAGCAATTAATTGAAATAAAAGATTTATTCGCTCCAAAGGGATGTTCAAGTTATCAGATTTATTTGATTTATTCAGAGTCTATCGATTTATGGAAAAATAAATAAATAAAAATATTGTCAATCCAGAGATAATTGCATTGATAACAATAAACGAACAATCCTAATTTACGATTCAAAGCCCCAGATGTAGTACACCATTGGTAATGGAAACAGATGAATATAATTCTGTTCAAAAAAAAAAAATAAAATGGACAATGTATTTCCGATGCGCGACGAGCATCATTCGTTAATTTAACGAGGATTACCCGTTAATGTGAGATCGTTGTATCCATGGGTGGGCGAGTAGGGGGCGGGGGAGCAGTGAGACAGGGGGAAAACGCATGTGGATATAGGCGCGTGGACTCGATGGATGAGATTTAGTACGCAAGTTTCATGTTCCGTGTCGCATCGATGCTCCAGTGATTACAGTAAAATGAATATGCTATCGTGAAATTTATGCCTGTATAAATACAATCGAGGACTTTTTTTTATGATCAACATTACATTGTCAATAGCTTGAGGATCTCTTGAAAATGCGACTTTGAAATAATAAAATTTTAAGATTAATCTTTTAAAGCTCCTCACATTTTTATGGATATCACTTGTAAAACTAATTTCCAAAGAGTTGATATTTAAAAATGTTTAGTAACTCATGGAAAAGAAGGGATGTATTTAGAAATAAAATGAGACACAACTTCTGAGG
>JAPYZM010004247.1:0-15582 GCA_030522845.1 Psyttalia concolor
CAGCGTTATCATTCCGAGGACCAACCAAGTTTGGGCCAGCCTCGGATGCCTATCTCGGCCCATATCTTGCCGAGTCTGGGCCACAATTGGACCAAACTTGGACCAATGGTTAATTCCTGCCTGGGGATTATCGCATCTGTCACGTCACGTGGTTCAAGTTCTCAATTGTTCCTCCCAGTTATTTAATAATTCTTTATTTTACTCGTTACTCACTAATTTCTGAATGTTTTTCGAAAACGCTTTTTAAAAATGTTTCTCATTTTCTCTAGTTTTTTTCAAATATATATTCATTATTCATAGAGGTCTATTAAGTACAAAAAATAAGTTTCCAAATAAATGGCTCTTAGATAAAAAATTCAAAACAAAACAATGTAGATAACGTTCGGTTCGAGGTACCACCGGGCCTTAAAAAAAAGGACCCATTTTTTTTTTGTATCGAGCGAATGATCGTTGCCAAAAATGGATTAGTTTGTTATTCATATAGATAACCAGAATAATTAGTCATTGAATCAGTCCAATATGAAAAAAATCCGAGTTAGGTCAGGAAATGTCGTATTTATTTTACAAGTTGTTTCTCCTCCGGGCGTTAATGACGAAGGACGTGAACTACGTTTACGAAGAGGATTTCCTACGGGAAAATGGACTATCGTACTCTAACCTACACCAAGGTGTGTATGGCCCCACACCTCTTGCACCGAACCCTGAGACTGCGGTCGCTAAGTGGATTCACCCGCATTAGCGTGTCAGTCTGAATGTGACTCAAACCCACGAGTAATTCAACCCTTTTACCTTTGGCTCCCATCGAGATCCCTTGCCTATAGTGACTAGTGATACAGGTATCCGATGTACGACACTGAGTGTAGATTCCCTCTATCACATCTCGACACTACGTGCCAGTAAACATGATATCAAATAATGAGTAATACAAGAACATAAATATCACAAATGGAATGAATTAATAGTTAAGCTGAAGGAATTCTCTAAACGCTTCAATTTAATTTCCGATTACTTTCTGATGATTTTTTTTAAATGTTCTATCGAAAATATGGTAAATGTCTAATATAGATCGGCCATTCTAAATTTAATAAAACTTGGTGAAAATATCGATTTCCTTGTCTCAACATTGAATTTGAAACCCATTTTGGGGGCAATGATTTGTGTAGGTTTCTAGTAACGACAACTTGATTTCTTCAATAGTCTGACCCAAACGTGAAGATTCAATTCTTCAAAAATAATTTTTCCAAAAATTTTTTTGCCGACAGAGGGGCCGGCAGTGGATGTGTGGGTTGACTGTTCGATTTGGTCATTGTTGGTCAATTTTCACATCATCATTTTGTTGTTCCTTGTCTGTGCCTGTTCAATATGTGTTTTCTTTGGGAGCAGATACCACCACGCCGTTGGTCCCAGGCCACACAAAGAGTGATCAGATCATGGTAATTTTCCACAAATTAAAGCTTAAACTGACCATTGCAGCCAGGAAAATTGACATCTAGCAAAGGTTTAATTTCAAGATCCAGGCAGGCTCATACTAGACATGTACTGAAACCATTCTGCAGGGAACCTCAGGAAAATTATTATCTTCTGTACAACTTATTCTATGAAGGTATTTGCTAAGGACTTTTCATAGATTTAATTGTTCGGATTTTGTCTCATTCCATCTATTGAAGGTAGACAAAATTTCCTCAATAGTTCTGTTTTAGGACAGTTCTCTGTCCTTTCCTTTTTTCGCTCAACACGTCCCAAAACCATGTGGGCCTTAAGTAATTTCAAGAGGTTTCCCCAAAAATGGATGGCTCAGCCATAAATGTGGTAAGAGGAAAACCCAAGGCAAAGGTAGCAGGCAAAAAGGAGTTTTCTTAATTTTCGTTTGAGTTAGTCTTTTCCAAAACTTCGAGGTGTGAAGACCTCTGAATAAAATCAAACTATAATTACAACTACAGTGCTCAAGTTATTTACCATAAACCTTTGATTTATTCCTCAAATCCAATACCATCTTTCTCTTTTTTTGTTAGGGAGAAAAAATTGATGATTGTAGTAGAAAAAATTCAACAGAAAATGTCGCAATAGAATCCATCGTATAGAAAATTATCGCTCTATAACAATAACGATTTTATTTCAATTTGTAAAAACGATTGAGTAGTAATCAAATAAATACTATTTAATGGAACATTTTGGTCATCTTGAAGCTTCCATCGCAAATAGCATTTTAACGTGCCGAACTATTTAAAATATTAATTCGATTCGAGTGTCATGAAATTATGCTCAACTCTAGCCTTCAATGAATAAAAAACCATATATACACGGAATAATTATTTTCCTCGTATTAAAAGAAAAAGAAAAATCGATGAGACTGTCAATAATAACATAAATAGGAGATAAACATTGCAATTGATAATGCACACGACCAACGAATTGACAGATGATAATACACATGATAACTCACATTCCACAGAATGTCTATATATTCAAAAGCACTATACGTGGGAATGTTCATTTTGCAAAAATAATAAAAGTAAACGCAGAAAACCCATTTGCTCGATTTACTGAGGGTTAATAATTTTATTGTCTCTTTTTCCACCTCGTTTGGACGGACACACAGTACCAACATTTGAATGAAACACTTTGCATTCGGTGCACTAACATTACACTAAATTTGAATATGGTAAATTTCTCAATCGATCGTTTTTCAATTAGATTCTCTTTTAATTGAATGAAAGAGAAAAATCGCACTAAAATGGAGGTCACTAGGTTTCTGACGGCTGGTAATGCGTCAAAACATGCGACGGACTGTGTGATGGGTACGGCTATATCCATATATCATTCTATTTCGACGGACAAATAAATCAATCAATCTAGTCTTTAACTGAGGGTTATCATTCAACATAGAGATCATATTGAAGTTCATCATGGAAATTTTTTTAAGAAATTCATCGGAAACTAAATTATTGATACGCCTCGCGTGCGTAAACCCTTACTTTAAACACGGTATGTCAAAAAATCCCTAAGTCATTCATAATTATTATACCTGCACCTTAATTGGAAAAATATACAATGAATTGAATATTAATAACGTAAAAACATTCGTAAGTGAACTCACTGAAAACTTTCAGCCTAAACTGCAGAATCATCGGGGCCAGAAACTCAGAACAATAGATGTAAAGATAATCTCTGGTTGGTCAATCGAACGTAATAAATAATAAATATTAATTTCCCAGTACTCAACATATCATTGTTCCCTTCGCCAAAACAAACTACACAATCAGAACGCTGGCGCTGTTTGGATATTAATACTTTTTTCCACCTCAAAAACTTCACAGCTCGAAATAAAAACATAGTAATTGTTAAACTCTAATAAATAAAGCATGTATTATTGGATATAGAGTCCGTTTGGGTTGATTTTATAGATTCAAGGACAACTTTTTGCATAAAAATGTGGACAAACTAATTTAAGCTAATGAAATTTCATAAAGATGAAGATAGCACGCGGTAGGTCCGTAGTACGGGATTAAGTTGCTACTTCATACGTTGGAGGTTCAAACCCCCTCGATAGCAAAATTTTAATTTGTCTTCGTAGGTTATTTAGATAGGCAGATGATGGCATTTGAATGAAGTGGCGAAGTTTAGCGAGCTAACAAAGCAGTGTTTCACCGAAAAGTATGTATAATGGCCATGCTTACCTAGAAATGCAGATGCCCGTCTCTCAGACCTGCAGAGATTCGAACTTTTTCATCCCGGGATGCGGGAACGGAAGACAAACCCAGTCTTGGTTGAAGCTTGGGGACCAAAACCTGGCCAAATTTCGGCACCAGACCTGGCCACATATTATCATCGCTGGCAATTTGGTCCGAAGCCTGGGTAGCCCAGCTGCCGTGCTTAGACCGAGCGCGACCCAATCCTCGTTTCCTACCTAGGATGTTTTCCTATACATGACGTCTATAGTTGATATAATGCATTTTTGGCCGCTATATGTGTATAGAATATACCAATACATATGTCCCATATATACCGTTTTCCCTGCGGGTGGGTATTCACACAAACATACAGTCATCAACATTTGTATTTGCAAGTTTCAGTCCGTTCTATATGATTTCCTTGCAATATTAGAAAATCAAAAAACCCACGAATGGTAGTATTGTATTCCATTCGGAAGCCAAAAGAATAACTGGCGAATAGGATTCTAATATGCTGCTCAATTCCTATATTTTTTAAATTCCGTGTGATTTTAAATAATCCACAAAAGAACCTTTATTGTCCATTCAAATGAAAAAAAACTACGTTCCATTTCCATCTGCAACGCCGTAATGGTGCATAAATTATCAATATAAAATACAAATAACTTTAGTTTATTATCATTTCGTCACCTTGGACCTCATTGAAAGGCAAATGTAACGCTTCTCAAACTCACCGGAAAAGAAGAATTAAAAAACAATTATGTACACCTCTCTTCTATGTGAAGAGAAAAATCCCGTCCTAGTAGAGTATTTTTTCATAGTATTGTATAAAAATAGTGAAGAATAAAAATCTAGAATTTCTGTGAACTTTGATCATTTCCAAACGCCTTTTTATAAAAAACTCATGACATTCGTTAGAAATCTCCAAAACCTAGCTGGCAACCCAGAAAGGAGAATTTAATGGAGTAAGTAACGATATATCGTATTTTTTTCCAAAATTTTCTAGATAAAAATACTTAGGTGTCACAGAAGCATTCAATATCTGAATGTCAGGGGTCGATCCAAAATAAAAGAAGGAACTTCTTCTCTGAAGGTCGATCAGAACACAAATAAAAACATTTGATTCCATAGTAGCCATACTAATCAAGGTTTTCATGGGATGCAGTACAATGTCCTACTTCAGCATTTTGGTACATGTTTTTATATGAAATAAATATCCATTATTTCTGTCCCACTACTCTTTGTTTTTCTCAGATAGAGATTGAAAAAGAATTGAAAATTGAGCCCCCTACTAAATTATTCAATTTGTTGAGTAATTTTTCAGCGTGTATTATGTATCATAACTATAGGTCAATAAAAGAAATTAATAGCTCGAGAATTGCATATCGTGACCGCAATTCGTTTCAAATGGATATCGCACTCTAGTTCAGAACTAATGCAAATGTAAACAGTCAACTATCCCACGGTGCGTGAAAAGAACGAAGAAAAAAACTCTTACCATTATGTAAAACCCGGAAGAAGTGAATCAATCAGCCGATGTTGTCTGCTTATTTAAGTAGAAAATTAACCTTAAATTCAGTGAAAATGAGTGCGTCATTTGCCACTCGACCATTGCCCACTACTCACAGTGCCTCAGTGAAGTTCATCGTACCAGTGAATTGTGACAAAAAAAACTGTGTTTCAGTATTCTGTGTTGAATCAACACAAACGCCCAGTGCTCGGACAACGGACAAGGTGCATTTGCTATAAACGAGGGTATAGGGTATGGTATCATAAATGAGTTTACGTCGTGAACGCGTTATCGTCCTACCAATTATAATATTTACCATTCGGCAAACTCAGTACATGCGAATACCGAAACAAAGGCATCCAAACACGAGAGAGTGAGCGCGAGTTGAAGGGGTGAGAGAGTAGGTTGAATGGCAGAAAACAGGAACACAAACTGCAGAGAGAGGTGAGGGTGTTTAATATTTCAGTACGATTTCCCGAGTGTAGCGATAGGAGGGGAACACTGGGATGTTCTCTGTTTATTCCCATGAGTTTGTTGGTTCCAGTCAACGTACATCGGATTACGAACTGGAAAACACGAGCGAAAAAAGAGAAGAGATCGGTAATATTAATGAGATTTGCGTCGCGATTATCTCTCATTCATAATTTCATTTATTGTATATATCAACTGTAATGATTTTACTCATAGACTTTTTCACGACACTTTCATCAGTTGGAATTTAGTTATATTGGCTCCATCGAAATATGGTTCAGTCAGCATAACTTTTAACATCAAACGAATCAGTGGGAGTAACGCGATCATACGCAAAATGGAGGTGGTAGGAGTAGCATTTCATGTTAAAACTTATGCTGACTTGAGAATAACTAACATAACTACTAAAAACAATTGAATAAGAAACAAATCACGCAATCGTACGTGAAATAATATCAAAGCACTTGAAAACAATAGAGAATTTTTAAAAATTCAATTATGATAAATTTGCAATATTTCCGGTAGTATTACCACTGGCATGCCAAAGTTATCAAATATATTCCGATAGTTTTGTTGTCTAGGACCGATTGAATTTGAATTTTTTTTTGAGTTGGGGGGATGTTTAGCCTGCAAAATTTGATACACTCTTTCCTAGCTCTCGAAGCTTGAAGAACACATACATTTAATTCTCGAGTGAATGAGTGGTACTTGACGGATTATTTTTCCACTCGGATTGTGGCCAAATGGAGTGCAGTGAATAACATGAAGTCAACTGTGAATTTTTTTTATAAATCTCTGATGAACTTTCATCGGATAACCTCAGATACTGCCTTCAGAATGACCGAAAACCGAATGAAAAAAATGATCACTTCAATTTTATTTAAGAAGTATTTCATGTTATTAATTACTAATCTCCGATTGGCCTAGGGCCATATACAATTACCATAAATAATAATTTATAAATTTTAGATATTGTGTTCAAATCAAATTAATTTCGGTTGCGGCATTGGTCCCTTGATTTTAAAACGCGGGAGATTCAATTAATATTTAATTTAATAATATTAATATTTAATGAGATATCGAAGTGTAATGTTGAGTGTCTCAAGATATTTTTATACCCGTGATTCTGCAATGATAGAGATCTTTATCGTATATGCCACAGCGTTTCAACGCTCGATAAATGAATGTCAGGAGCGCGCGAAGGAAGGCCAGAGTTGGGGGGATGGTTAATCGAGCGTTGCTGCAGCGAGCACAGAGTCACGGAACACCCAAGCACAATCGCGAATGAGGGAGTCGTCTTCTTCGTGGTGGAATATAAGAAGGACCGAACGGAGAACACGTGTCGGTAGAGTCACGGTGGCGGTGTCTTGTCTCAGTGAGATTAATATCAAAGGGCATTTTTGTCGGAATAGAAGGCGAAAGATATGTGACAATAAGGGCGTTGAGTTCATTCGGAAATCGACGAGGGAGATCAAGCAAAATTGGCGGAGAAAACTTCCAGAAATATACTTTGTAACTTGGGCTGTATCACTGAGAAATTTGGAAAAACATTCTTAGGTGTCAGTCTGATTTGAAGTTGAGGTAAAAAAATTTCATGAATTTCCAAAAATCCGCCAGAAAGAGGCGTTCCGTTGTATGATCAGCTAAAAAATTCACTTGTGTACTGTTGCCGGGAACGATGTTGGTGTATTCATTTGATTGAGAAGTTTTGTGGGTACGAAGCAGCGATGACAGGCTCCATCGTGGCATTGTCATGAGGTATAGGAGAGAAACAGGGAATGGAGATTGCGGGTAGAGGCGCCATATAGTGAGCAGGGATGGTGGATGAAGAGAAAAGACAGGGTGGGAAGAGAGGGAGGGTAACACACAATTTGTCAAGGTCCTGACATTAAGCCGCTAACTTTACCGTGTAGCGTCATAGCTCATCTTATGAAGAGGCACTGTTAAACGGAGACTTCTTGTCACCAGGGTTGACGTAGTCCAACAGCCGCATCACTGCGACATTTTTTTCTAAAGCATCAAGAATAAGATGAGATGAGATCCTCATACTTTCTCGATTCTGATAATATTTATACAAAAAAACTGATCCAATGTATCAAAGATAGCAAAAAATATCGATGTGAGGGAGTATCGACATCCAACCCAAAAATACTAAATTCTCGCAAACCCCAATAACATATCACACCCCAGGTATAGGAAGTGTCGAGCTTCAGCAATGGCTCCAACCGCGGAAAAGATTCCATGTAGAAGAAGTCAAAGACAAAGTAATCACACACACAATAATTGTTATTGATAATAAAGAAACTGAAATAGTAATGACGATAATAATTACACAAAGAATGTCTAACAGTATATTTTCAATGGGTGGGGCGGGGGCGAGAGGGTTACCCTACATTAATCAAATATGGACAGGGATTGCTGGTAACTAGCAAAAGCGAAATGTATTTCAATTACAGTCACAAACGCTGAAATCAATAATAAGATCCATTGCATTCGGTATAGAAATAATTTAAGTAACCAGTAATAAGAGCAGCTCGTTAGACAAGTGATTAGGGTATAGGAATAGTGATTGTAAGGTCGTGAACCTGGATACAAGGCTCGGGCTTTGACTTGCATGGGTTGGGTCGTCCTTGGCCCTAGCTTGGACAATCCGTTAATTCTTACCTGGGTACCAAACATACTCAAAATAGTCTGTTAAAGATGATAAATTTTTCAACGTATTTCATCACACACATAATCTATTCTACTTTTACTGAAGTAGCGAATTTCGCCGGAGTGAAATAAGTGAAAAAGAAAAAAATCCCGGGGAAATCGTCGCGCGAGAAAACTTTGCCGTTCACGAAATAAAATGCCGTCAGAGCGTTATGAAAATTTACGGATTTTAAATGCTCGCAAACGAGCAAGATATTAGAAGAAGTTTTTTCCGGGAGTAAGAACTTTACTCGCCTTATCTCTCTTTACGGTTGAGTACCACGAGAAGTAGGGTAACCGCTGGTATATTGATCGTACATGTAGAAAGAGAAAGAATAAGGAATGCATTAAATTTTTCGAGGAAATCATGAAAGTCAATCAAGATTATCCCATTTTCATCTATTCCCATTTTCTCTATTTCGGTGCGAGCTTTGGAATGAATGGAGTCGAATTTGGTCATTAAAAGTAGGATAAAATGAGGGGATAATTTGCATCTTGACAAGTGAAATAACCCGCAGATCAATTTATGGAGTTTACAAACGCAAATTAAAGCACAAACTAGAGAGAAGAGACAGGGAGTGAAGCTATTTCCTTCCGTTCGGTCTGTGGTCCACAAGTGACGAGATGGGGTACAGTCTGCGTCGGGAAAGTTGGCGTAACTTTGTGCCTCGGTTGTTTAGATTGAGCAGGAAATGGTCCCATACTTCGCGTCACTGCGTTGTTGGCAAGTTGGCACAGAGCTACAATCCCTTCCGCTTATATTTCACACTTAAAATGAATTTCAAATTTTTCATGGAATTTTGCATTTTGTGGGTAAACAACTGAACTTGTCTGTGAAATATAAAACCTCATTTCGATGAGAAGATGGTGCAGGGAGTTTACTCATATACAGTGAAACAGATTTTGGCTGATAGGAGATGGGAAAGGGCTACATAACTGGACCTTTTTCCGCGCTACTTGATTCCCTGATAACTCTGCGAATTGTCGGAATTCACCGAGTTCCACGGAACGCTCATGTTGCGTATGCATCCAATAACCGCAGGGCGGTTGCCAAACTCTATTGAGTCGCAATGAATTCTAACAGTTGCCCGCATTGGTAAAACCCTTCCAGTTGATATTGGACACTTTTCGAGATTTTTAACATTTTTTCAAATACGATAGGAAGAAAGGGGGAATTCAAATTATGCAGGAATAAGAAACTCAACATTCAAGACTGCTATTGATCATTTTTTCATCACACTATGACAGGTTTTTTGGTTCATCTGACTTTCAAATATCAGATGAAAAATAGTACATTTTGACACTAGGCCGTGAAGAACTTTTCTGGCGAATATGAGGTTACAGGATGAGCCGAAGGCGAGTTCTGTAATCATATGAGGCAGAAAATCAAACAATATTTTTTGTCACGACGTCCGTGGGCGGTGGTTCACGGCCACGAAGCGGCCGTGAAGTAGTGCTTTACGGACTGAGTGACAAAAAGATATGAATCATCAGAAATGTCTGAGACAGCGGTTTTTTTTTGTGAACAAAGTTTTCACCTGAAAAATTTCAATAATTTTTTTAATACATTTTTTACTTTGACTTTCTGTCATTTATAAGTATTGTCACCATTGACGTCAGACAACAAATACTATATTATACACTTCAAGGACCGAAAGTTGAATTTCCTGCACAGCGTTTCACGATGCCCCAAGCGAAGTCTCGGGCGTCTGTTCAGAAAGTACGTACTTTCGACCGTGGTATGACGAAAAATAGTTTTCTAAAAACTTGAAATTCAATAATTCTTCAGACTCATTTGAGTAAAGTTTATCATATATCATAAAAAAAGTGTGGTGTTCACATCCATTTTTTCAATTTTATTTCACGAAACATTCAATTTATATTTTTCTATGACTCCTAGATATCCACCCCTTATAGATCTCACCGAGATTGAGTTATAATTTGCAGAGATCCATCCTTTTACAAGTACACCACCAATTTAATTATGAAATTAAATTTCCAAGGATTTAGAGAAGATTAAATTTTTCTAATTGGTACAATAGGTGACCGCAGAAATATTCCAAGATTCTCCTTGCGATATAAAAACCTCCCCATTAATCATCCTCAATATTCACTCCGATATTTATTCTCATCTCGCCTGGATTGAAAATTATTTATGAAATTAATTACTTTCCCAGAGGTGTGAAGTAGGAAATAAAAAAAAGTAATCACCGTGGAAATCGTTGTCACGTCATTTATAATGTCTGATGCATGCGCACGTCAGTTACCCCCAGGAGGCGAATGAGACTCGGAAAAATAACAGAAAAAAAGTAAAGCAGGAAGGGAAAAAAAACAATATTTGAAACGATGAAACAGACGAGTGGAAAAGCGTCGTCTCGACGTTCACGTAGTGCATATGTACACATTTTCGTATAGACTTTTTTTCCAGACAATTCGCGGTGAGGGAAGGGGTTAGAATTCCAACGCAAAATCCAGCTTTGTCCCTGGCAAAAAGTCTCCGCTCAGCGAAAAACGGTGGATTTTAAAGCAAAAAAGGAAAAAGAGTTGTAAAACGGAAACGGAAAAATATGATGAAAAATAATAGATGCTGGAAACATTTGTAAAATGATGTCTGAGTTGTTGAAGAACGATGAGCGCCCTCAACTCTGCAATTTTCTTTAGCCTCTTGTAGAATTCATTATTCCCCCAGCTTTATTCACTCTATCGCGTCGTTTCATTCGTCTGCACTAACGAAGTTTCCCTAAATGACTTTCAACGACCGTTCAACCGTTGTTTCATTTCGATTCTATGGAAATTATTATTTTTTAATGGGTATCAACGATTTGTCGATTTGTCGATTGATCGATTAACAATGCGTTTCAAAACATATATATGTATCCTTAGTATTTAAAAATCATTAATTTCGCATTATTTTTTTCAACGTTGTCCCTTCTTTTCGTCTGCAATCTTCCCCAATTTCTTTCATTTCCATCGATGCGAGTTTCAAGAGGTAGAAAAGTGAAAATTATGCCGCCGGAGAATCAGAACTTCTCGGTGAAAAAACCTTCCTCACAACCCATTTGGCACTGATACTTAGAGAGATAGAGGAATACAAGTTTTTGACGGCAAAAAGTTTTTTCTTCAAACTTGCGAAGTTGAAGGGCAAAGTGGGTCATCGTTTCAAGTTTTCCAGCAGAAATTTTCTAGGATATCAGATGAACCCAGTTTGAACCATCTATCTCCTTTAACTTTTGAAATATTTGCTAGAAACTCATATTATACACTTAATTCATCATTTTTTTTGTTTACTGCGGTGGAAAAGGAAACATTATTCTCATTAACTTTACAATGAAAATATCTAAGGACACTGCCTCAACTGGTTCATTCCCTACGTGACCCGTCCTTATCCCGTTGCCTTTTCGTCCAACATATTTGACAACTTTAATTTACCAAACAAGTGCGAAATTTTAAATCTACGTGACTCTTCTCGACTTTCCACCGTTGAAAAGTGAGCCTTCACCTGCTACTACTGCTTTTTTTCGTTTGCGCCCCTACCATGGTTAAACTGCCCGCAGGGTGGAAAATCCTACTGCGGATAATGGAAATGTCGCTGCGACGCTAGCTAGAGTAAGGTTGAAACAAGCGGATTCGTGAGATTCTCCATCTCTGTTATTTTCTCTCGGTTTGCTCTCATGCGACAACGCGAACACCCAACGAATATATATATATATATATATATGTGTGTATATAATATATATATGTATATACTATATACGCATAGTTCTGGGTTCTCTAAAAAATAGAGAAGAACGACCCCTGCATTAGGCGTAATACTTTGTGCCTTGTCAAAAAAAAAGACCCACAAAGAGGTTGAAAAATATATGCGTGTATTTTTTCAGCCATTGTTCTAGGGTTTTTTTTGTGCATGCCTCTTCGTCTTGCGTTTCCACTCACGACATTTCTTGTCTCTTATACTACGAGTTTTTTTTTCAGTGAGCATATACTTGGGGGGGGGGATAAGACGTACGTGAACACCCGGGTTTGTTTATTCTTCAGTGACATACCGTCAACGGAATAGAAAAATACGTACAGGAGCATACGCTGGCTGTCTCAATCGTTGATCTTCGTCGTTTGCAGTAACTGAATTCAGGAAGTCTCTGGGCATGTAAATAACTCGTTGAATCTTATTTGAATTTTGTTTCCTTCGAGTCCACTGGAGGACAGAGTCTGAATGAATTGATTCAGAAAATTTATGATGATTTTATCCATGTTTTAGATCAATATAACCTCGTCAAAATGATTATGCAAATTCATTGAAAGAAATTGGAATGGTCTATTTTCTACTATGGATCATATTGAAAACACTGCACATTTTGTGCAGAATGTAAAGAACATTTGGTAAATGTTAAGAAAGACCCCCTCAAAGTAAATTCAGTTTATTCGCCGCGAATATTGTGATTCCGTCTCCGAATTGATTTCTCCTGTTTATATCCACTCAAGTGTGTCACAGTATATATAGTCAACCGTGTTTTGTTTTGAATTTTGCAATATTCATTTCAAAGATTTGCAAAATTCATGCGTAAAACCCAGAATTTGTTTCTCAAGATAAGCGAGTTTACTGGGAAATCATTATTTACGGAAAATGTGTTAATGTTCAATAGTTGATATGACTCGCAGAAACTCATTGGCACAATTAGAAAAATAGTGTATATGAATAAAGCCAAGAACTTTTCTTGATCTTTTCGTATTAGTTGCGTTTAACGTCAACAATGAATTTAATTGCGGTCAATAAAGATTTGCTAGTGAGAAAAGAAACAAAAAAAAAATTATTTATTGGATTCACTTCAATTACTGTATTGAGTGTAATCCCGACAAATATGTTAACCTCTTTTCAATGATAATAAATTATAAGCGCATTTCACACATCAAGTGTGCTTAAAAATTAAGACCAAGCCTGAAAATCAATTTGGAAGTAAAAATGATTGCGAGATTAAAAACTGTAATAACCGAATTAACTTAACCCGAATTCTTTCTTAGATGTCTTAAAGTCCCTCATTATAGTCTTAAGAAACTCCTTACATAGATCGAAGGAAATATTCGTAATGCGTCGAAACACGACAAAATCAAATCAATTAAGCCAAAAGAGGAACGAAACTTGTTCCAAATCTATAGGGCAGATGACGGCTGTTGGAAGTGATTTTCGACTCTTCAATCTGCCGACGTGGCACATCTCATCCGCTCGTTATCGTCGATAAGACGTCAAAAGTATCAGTAATAAAGCTATCAGGCGATAACGAGAGGTAGAGAACCGTGGAATAAATGAGGAGAAATAATAATGAGAGATTGAAAGAGAACAGGTATCTGCAGGATGCCTCATTGGAGTCTCGTTGAAATATAATAACGTACCCTTAGATTCTAATGTGTTTGCAGCCGCGCTTCGGTGTGCTACGAACCCGATACAACCTAATTACCCTATTGGGGTAGGCGTGCGTGTAAGTGAAAGAGAGAGAAGGTGAAGTGAGAAGCAGATAGAGCCGCGTGAACACCACGCCTATTATTTTCTACCCGATAGCGTCGACGCTGTAATTATATATCCATCCTGGCTTTTGATGCGGCTTTAATCTAGTTCTAACCCGAGCAAAACCCTCTACTAGAGCTTTTGGTGAGGCGGTTTCATCCGTTAGGTTTCAGGGAAGCTAGTGTAGATCGCGGGATGAACACCATCGACCATGCACCCTCCGTCAGCTGACCAATCACTGTTAAAGCGGGTAATCGAGTAATTGTTCAACCGATCTAACCACTATTCTCTTTTAAAATTATGGACAGTTGGCACTTCGTTGTGCCTCGAAAAAGATTATTACCTTATGGATTTATTACACGGGGAGAAAGAAAAATGAATTCTCGAAATTCAATAAAAATTACGTGTCAGTTCCGTAATCTGCGAGTCAAAACAATATTCCGTAACAATTACGGAACAGTGACGTACTTTTTTTTATAGAACTTTTCGTACTTTTTTCTGGACTTGTTCTGTAAAAAAGTACGGCACTATTCCGTAATTTTTACGGAATATTGTTTTGGCTGGCACATTACGGAACTGACACGTAGTTTTTATGGAATTTTTCGATCCGTGTACCAACGATTCTCCTCCAATTCATTGGCCTTTTTTTTTCTTAATTCTTAGCTATTATTTTAAAATGAATTTAATCAATACAATTAATCTTGTAATTTTCATTCAGTACCCGACTAGAAATCTGGTGGGGTCCACCTGACGGTACATGGGGCCTGATCAGGTATGAGTAAGTTGGCTCATGAGACAGGGTGAAACTGACTAAGCCCTTACACTGGGAGAAAAACCTACTTTTGGCTGAAAAATTAATTCTTGTTTCAAGAATATTTTTTACTATCGCATGATTCTTGAGCTAATCTTTTTCTTTTGTTCCTTAAGTATTTATTATCGTACAGAGGAGGAAAGTTGCAAAGTTTTTCATTCCCTGGACAACGTGCGTACTTAAGGGACAAGAGAAAAGGATTGGATTAAGAATTATGTCATAGTAAAAAATATTTTTGAACCAAGAATTAATTTTTCAGCCAAAAGTACGTTTTTCTCTGAGTGTGCGTGTACCCTATGGGGCTCTCCATGTACTCTAAATAATCCGCTTGGAGCATCAGTAGGGCTAACCTGATCACGTGAAACTGATCATGCCCTTACGTGTACTTTGTAGGATACCCCTCGTGCTGCAAATAGTCTCTTTGGGGCACCAGTAGGGTCAAGCTGATCAGTTTAAACTGATCAGGTGAAATATACTATTTAATGACGCTATGTCGAAAAAGTTCTTTTTCGACACAGCATCATGAAAAGTACTTTTTCATCACACTGTGTCGGAATAGTATATTATGCAACATGTGCGTAATGGTGTTTTTGGCTCGTGGGAGGTTGTAACACGAGCCGAAGGTGAGTGTTATAATCCCACGAGCCGAAAAACACCATTACGCACAAGTTCCATACAATATTTTATGTCATCGTGCCCGTAATCCGCGATTTAACCGAGCGAAGCGAGGTTAGAATCGCGTGATTCTAACCTCGCTTCGCTCGGTTAAATCGCGGATTACGGGTACCTATGGCATAAAAGTAACTTTTCAGTCACTCTCCGCTGCGCGTCAAGTGACTGAAAAGTGCTTTTTCGACACATTGAGATGAAAAATATTGTTCGTAACTTGTGAAAAAAGTGGTTTTTGACTCGTGGGATTATATCACTCGCC
>JAPYZM010004248.1:0-27788 GCA_030522845.1 Psyttalia concolor
TCAGGATTTGATCCAGTTACCATATCAGATCCTGATCTATCATCCGGCCTGACCTGATCAAATCCTGATCAGGACTTGATCTAAATTTCCACTCGGGCCTGTTACGATTGATCCGACTAACGAATTATGGACGTTCAAGTGTCACAAATTTGTATACTTCTCCAATTGACGATTAGCCTTCAGATTAATGGTACTCCGGATTGACCTATGACGCATTAATACCGACTTGTAGTCCTCAAGTGGACAGTAGCGACAGTCGATCGGCCAGAGAGTTAAGGGCAGGGTGTAATAATTTGCTACCTCGAAATCATCGACCCCGATTACACTTGAAATAATGATCAAACCGTCAGTAGAATTAATTTCCGGCCTGCACAAATCATACATGAATGCCGGAAATTAGGTTTATGGCTTATGATTTAATGAATATTTTTTTGTAATTAGTCACGGTGATTTTGTGGTTATGAACTATTACACCCGGACCCTGAGGGCACACGGAACCCCACCAGCTATTTGCAATATTGAAATGGTGTGTTCTGCTGCCATTATTAATTTTCATGTGTAAGATTACTTTACGGACTGAATCATTGCATTTTGCAGTAATGAAATAGTTTCGTGACTGAACATTAATCATTATAGAAGAGAGAATAATTCTAATATTACAAACCAACCTTATGTCCTCTAACATCATCAGTAAATTGTTAATCACATCACATTAATCGCAATACAAATGATTACTAAGTAGTTAATCGATTCAAATTAATCATTTACCAATTTTCCACGAGACAAGCGCAACAAAAATTGCGCAACAGAAATACGTAGGAAAAAGTAGAAAAATAATTAAAAAAAATAAACTATAAATTCCAAGTCTCGTTGAGTGAATGTAAATGTATCTTTCAAAAGTTTCCATAAAAAACATTGTATCCACCCTAACAATTGCTGCAATTATCTAACTATATTGATTAAGGAATCGTTGATAAAATATGCTGATTCATCGGCGAGGTAAATGAATTTAGAATTCATGAATCATTTCTGAAAATGAATCACATGTTCCGCAGAAAGAAAATTGCTAAAACAGTATGAAATTTTTTTTGAAACAATTTAATCATTTTTTATCGAACTTCTAAACCCTACCCCCTGCCCCCCCCCCCCGTCGCTCTCTGCACGTAAATAAACGTCTCTGTTGCCGTAACAAAAATACAAATTTATCGTTCCCAATAATTGTATCGCTAAACACTAAAATTGAGCTCTTGAACGTCTCCGTTGGGGTATCATTCAACAACACGAAGTTGGCGTGTGAATAATGAAGGGTAATCGTCCATGCTCCGCCGTCCTTATGCCCTTCCTACCATAAACCTCACTTCTGTCCTCAAAACTTGAGGAGCACAAGGTGGAGGGGTAGAGTTGGGATTTCTAGATTGGTTTTAAGTACACAGCCGTGAGGTTTCGAACGGTTAATAATGCAGATAAAATCTTGCCTTGATTTCCTACGAATGGGAGACGTTGAGAAATAACTTTCCAGATTTTCTGAGATTACTCTGTACCTTTTCGATCCCAGATTCATCTCCTAAACGATGAAAATTCACGAACCGCAAAAACACAAGATTTTTGTACTTTGGAAAGAATAATTTACCCCTAAGTGAATGCTTCTCGATATCTTCATCTGATGCTATTAAATTTTCAGATCATTCGATACTTGACAGAATGATAACAGACCGAAAATAGCATATGCTTGCGTGGAAGCCTGCCGAATTGAAAATTCTCATGAAGCTGAATATTTTTTTTGGAAATGATGATAGTACAAACAAAAAATGCAGTTATAAACACAAGTAGTAAACACTCAGAAAAATCTTCTCGTGAAAGATGAGTTTTGAAACCATAATTTATCCTCTTAAAATCATAATTTACGTTTAAAAATCGTAAATTATGAGATTAACTTACGCGATTGATCTGGCCAGTTATTGGTTAAACTAACTAGGGTTAAAGTCTCAATTAAGTTAAGAGTAAGATGTCTGATTGGCTGTGGTGGAGAGTTGACCAGCCAATCAGAAACTTAACCTTAACTTAACCGAAACATTAACCCTGGTTAGTGGAACTACAAACTGGCCCTTAATGTAAATTATGTTTTTAAATGTCGGGTACCACGAGAATATTTTCCTATGTGGAATACGAAACTTGTAGGGAATTCAGATTTTTTAATCAGTGCAAATTTCTATTCAGGCAATACAACTATAACAGTTCACGAGAGTGAAATTAAACATCACAATGGAATTATCGTTACATAATCGCTCAAATCCGCAAGCAATAAAAAAAAATGTCAAGAGCATTAAAATAAGGAAAACGTACAAATGACATCTGCTAGAATTCCTAAATGGTGCGGAATAGTTTGTCATTCTGGATTTTCCGTTGATATGAAATCTACATCAACACAATTAGATAACTGAGCAAGCTCCGTAAAGCCTTGAAATTGACTGTAAATAATAGGGACTATTAATCATAGACGTCAATAATTGATGATGGAAAGGAGGCGTCAATTGTTTCCTTCAATCGTTCAATTGGCTGTTAAATAATGCAATCGTTGAAAATCGATTGCTCGCCAGACGAAATCAAATTTCAAAAGTAACAATGGATGTGTTCAAGCTTATTTTCATGGCAAAAATAATATTAATTTCTGTTCATTGGGTCCTTTAATGTCATTGAGCAATAAAAAATCATGTAGTTCTCCCCACCACCCCAAAAAAAATGTTCATACGCCTAAACATGTTTACGAAACTAATTCATGAATTTGCCTTCGTATTGATTAAATAAGAGAAAAATATCACTTGTCTAATATTGCTAGAGTCAATAAGAATCATCAAACCACGTTTATCTCTCGCCCTCCCTTGAAACATTAAGCGTCAATATTTTTTTCCTTTTACGTCGCCTGCAGCTGTTTTACCCTTGAAAAATAAAATTGCTAAAATTCTTTCAATTACGTAAAATTCAACGTTACTTCTCCCGGCTATCGATATTCATAGCAAAGTGTATTTTCACGATGAGAGGGTGAAGAGGAGGCCGAAGGGGGAATTGAGAATTTCTCCAGAAGTGGCTGAACGAGTAAAGTAGAATAAAAGAAAGGATAGGAATGGAGAGGGGGAGGGGGAGGTGAATGAAGGGGATGAGGAATGATAAAGAATGAGAAAAAGGGGAAGGCCAGTGGCGTTGATTGGAAAGGACAGCCTATCCGCAATTTGCGATTCGAAGGGCTGCCACAGTCGGTATAAACCACCCCCTCTCAATTTCTTGTCGACCCTCTCCTCATTCCTCTCGTGATCACGAGGTGAGAATTCGTTAGTCTTTTCGACGGCAAAACTTTGTTCACAGTTGTCGGGTTTATTTTCATTTCGAGTCTATATTGAATTGTGAAGAAATATCAAGAATTTAATTGAAGAGATAGTTGATGAATAAATAGGATGTACGAAGGAAAAATAGAAAAAGACAAATGCTGACGTCCTATCAAATTGACCGAGAAATTTGAGGTGCGTTAGTTTACCAATGAGGAAATATAAAATACCATAAATTCTTTAACTTTATTGTAAAAGAAACAAGCAGGGGTTGTCGCCTTGGGTGGAACTCCTTTTGGGCCGTCAATCACTTTTCCTTTTTCATTATTATCATCTCCAACGGTGGTAGGTTTCCGAATGAATTTTTGAAATTTTTCATCGAGGTACTTAATAAATAAAAATCACTTAAATAGATGGCAGTGAGACTAATAATTTAAGGGTAGAGAAATTGCAATGGGTTTGGTATTCCTCTAGATATTCGCGCGAACGATGAACAAAGCAAATCGTTTCCTTCAAATACCTATTGGACCGAGCGAGTTGATCTTATGCCCAAAGTTAGTCCTTATTGATACATATAACCTGCCAGTATTTTAGATTTTTTAAAATTATTTTGTCCTGTATTCATTCCTTCTTGTAAAAGTTGAATGGCAGGTCAACCGAGCTGACCACCAGCACATGGTCCTCAAATTTTGTATTTTTACATTTCTGACGATTGAACATAATTTCCAGGCAAAATTAGAAAATCCGGAAATCGACTGATTGCAATACTTCCATTTGGAAGAATTTTCGCGGATTTATCATTGAATTTGATTAGTTTTTATTAGGGTCTCCATTCCCAAGAAATTAAATAAATACTAAAGTGTAAAGTTTCATGTTCCAATGATTTTGTTTATGTTATTCCTTGCATAGAATTTAACGTTTTATGAGTTACGCTAGACTATCGTGTCCAAAAGTGGTTTCTCACGTCACTCGAGTTACGTTTATACCAAAGTCAAGGATCTCCAGCCACTTTACTTTCAAGAGCTGGGGGCCGGGCCCTCCTCTTCTCCTCCAACAACCGGCAACGTTTGAATCCCCTAAATTATAAACAGTGTCGGAGTAACGCCGCGGGACTTCGATCTCGTGGTACACTTGGGGGTTTTACAGTCTCTCACTCACCCTTCGTCTTCACCGAAGGAAACTTGTAAAGGAAACATGGTGACGGAATATGGGGAGTCTTGTGGGGCCAAGTTTGACTGACCCCGGGGACAATTTCGCAAGGCCGTTTCCGGTGAAGTTTCACCACCTTCTAGGGATGATTTTCGAAGTTGAGACTGGTTAATACACAATCTACTTGACTTATTAAAAATATCCAAGTTTCTTCGGTGAGGAAGTGCGAATTCAATAATGTTATGAGGAAGTTAAAGATTTTTTGTTACATTTATCATAAGTGATAATGGAATTTCGGTATCTATCATCTTTTCGATCTTCTAATTTTGCGTGGAAGTGATATGTAATGTGGATCCCCAATTTTTCCGAGACGAAAATGGTTTCAGAATCTTTCCACATTCTCATTATTGAAAAAATTCAACGTCAAAATTACGCGACAATTATAATCGAAAAAAAAAAACTATTAAACATTGGTGCACCATTGTTTCGTTCTTTTCAATCTCTCACTGGGGAAAACCTCTTTATTCTCCGTATTTGCACACATATGAGATACTGCGATCTCCCAAGTACCCTTACCTAACTGGATTCCACGAAAAGGCCGCTTTAAGGGCCATAAAACATTTGTTTCCCTCTCTACTGCGACGGGGCGCCCTCTCAACTATGCAACAAAACCAGCCCATGCCCGCAAACCGACCCCCACGTGGGACGCGGGATTTTGAATTGAATTTGAAATGTGGAGAAAAAAAATCAAGTGAGTTACAAGGAGGCATGAGCTCGATTTTATGGCGGACGGTGTCAAATATCCGGGTAAATGCGTTTGCCCGTTATCGCCCTCTTATCCAGAGGCCAGTCTCCTATTTATATTTTCCCAATATTTTTTTTTTCACGGCGTAAGCGACGTAAAATTCAGGAGGAAATTTTTTACCGGGCATTTTTCGGTTTCAGGGAATTTTTGCATGTACCTGATCGTTGTCTTGTTGATCTTGGCCGTAGACCGGACCATCACCATTCGGGGTTGTAGAGGCGGAGGGTCGCTGAGACGTTGACAAGTTGATCGCTCCGTCTCCGTCCGTGTCATGATCCATCATGCCATCGTCCTGAAATCACATTTTTTTCCCTCTTTAGCATCTTCATTTTTTTTCTATAAATTATTGAATAAAAGCCGTAGATTTAAATAATATGGAATGCAGTGAATGTCAAAAAAATCATGGTAAAAAAAATTGGTTCAATATTGGAGCAGCATAATTTGAGACGAGTAGAAGGGAATTTTCACGAGTGTGAAGTTGGCACTCCGAAACGGAACCGAACTGCCAATCACACGAGCTGAAAAATCTCGTCGCACATGTGTCTGAATATATTTCTTGTAAACAAAAAGACTATGTTCAGCTCCTCTTGAAATGTGGTTTTGCAGACGTGATGAAAAATTTATACGTTGCAAATTATTTTCACGGTGAATTTTCGCTTAACAAAAATGGACATCTCAACTTTGAAGAGGTCGGCGACAATTTTGGCCTACAGGTAATAAGTAACTCTCCCATTCTTTAACTCATTGTTCACATTTTTGCACTTGATAATGTTTTCAAACGGCACATTTTCGATTTTGTTAATGAATAATGCGACGTACAATTGAAAAATATGCATCACCAAAACAATTCCGAAAATTATTCTAAAATAAATACAAAACTATTTTTGCAATTAAATAAGTGAGTCATAAAAAAGTCTATTGAAATTTTCCCATAAAATCTCTTACTCCAGACATAATTATTTAAATACCAGAATTTAAAAAATCCAGTCATTAAATCCTACTACTCAATTACAAAATTAAACCTTATAATTGATAAACCCCAGAGAAAGCACAGTAAAAAAAAAATGGGGTCAATCCCATCGACAAACACTTGTTCTGTGAATTATCTAAATTAAACACACATCATAAAAATTGAATATTCCCCAAAAATTCCCTCGGCCCCCTCCAAACAATTTCGTGATCTTACATAAGTTCCCACTGAATTCCATTCCGCAAATTAAATCCTCACTGCTGTAAATCCTCCACAAACGGCACAGTTTAAATTATCCACAGAAAAAAAAATGCACAGTTCAACCAAAAAACAACGAAGAATCACAAAAAACTCAAATCACATCTCCCCGACCACTCGGAGTTTTAGTTAAAAAAAAAATTATCGCACCCGGAAAATTCACGTGCGGTTCAGCGTCGGAAAAATAACCGTCAGGTTGAGAAGGAGGGGGGGGGGGGGGGGGGGGGGGGGGGGGGGGCCGCGCGGAGGGTGTGTGAAAAACTGAATGGAGTGCGCTGAGCCTTCACGCACGGAAAAGGTACGAAATGTTCATTCGCGAATGAATAAAAGTGGGAAAAAAAAACGAGAGGTGGGAAAAGCCAAAAAAAAACGCAATTGGAGGGAAATAACGTTGAGACGTGTGTACGCGGTTAAACGTGGATGTGCCGAGTATAGAGCGAGGACTAAACACTAAAAGCGGGTGATGCCAGGCGCGTACACCGAGTCGACCGAAGCCCGCCGCCGGGGCTGTTGCTTATTGTGTAAATATAAACAAATATAGTTGAAACCAACCAACAGGCCTGCTTTTAGTTCTCCCCCTTCACTCCTCAGTCCTCATGTTTCTTTCTCCCCGCCCCCCTGTCGCCCCACTCCCCTCCCCGCTCCCTTGCCCCCCACCACTGCAGCAGATATGAGTGCACACTCCCCTCTCCACAAATATTCACTCCTCTGCCCCTCCACTCATTTCACATACAGTACTGAACTGAACAGAAGAGAACACGTCAGTTTCTCTTTCTCGTTTCGTCTCGCTTTTAACAGTGAGTTTACTAAAATGACACCACGTGGTGTTCCCATCTCACTCGCTCACAGTACCCCAGCCCTTTTGGAATGGTAGGCCGTCTTTTGATGGCTACACCGGCCGGTACAAAGCAGTAGACGCATTGGACACGGGGGCTCCATATGCTCAGCTGATTGGAATGCGTAAGAGTTCTCCTGGTTGGGTGTATACGGTGTTTCTGCACTGGTACCGTTGAGTAATTCTTCTACCCGTTTCAATCGTTACGGTCTGGAGTCTTGGTGGCCCTTTCGATTTTTCGGTTGTACTGCCTGATTTTTCGGATCGTAGTCACTTTATTGGTGCATAAAATGTGGTTTACTCCCGGACACACGCCACGCAGGGGCAACTACGGTCGCTTATAGTTCGTATTCGGTACAAGGACGCTCCAAATGGTATTGATTTGATTTTATTGACATGAAATCAATATGTTGCACGTAATAATACTTGTGTTTATAGTGACATTTGACGTTCCAACTGGCATTCTTTTATCAATTATGAAGGTGTAATTTGTCATGGCAAATACACTTATGGTTCCACTGATTTAAACAGATGTAAATTACAATGTTCCCCCGTATATGTAATAATTAGTTGCGAATAGACGCTAAATAGATCTACTGGCGCTTTGGTGCTCTTTTTCTGAAGTCTTTGAAATTCAACGGTCCGGTAATACTGGAGTGAGCTAGTTGACGAGATGAATTGATCAATCGGGAGGTGAGGGACTACAGAGCGGGACAGGTGGTGGGGGTGCAGGAAATTTGAGGCTGACTACGTCGGTTGGACGCCTTTTTCTTACATTGATTTTGGAAATTGAACCTTGGCCGGTTCACGAGCTGGGAAAATTTTATGGAGCAGAATGGATTTAGTTGAATTAAAATACAACAAATTTGATAGCCGGCGATTCATGATTGACTACAATTAAAATTACTCCATACAGTGACGGATTAAACTGGAGCAAAATGCCAAGTTTGAGCTCATTCTAGAAGTTCAAGAAAAGATGTTAAGAAATTCCAGTTTTTGTCCAGATAGATTCCGAGTTATAATCTCGTACAGATGTTTACGAGTAAACACTTTTGGGAAAGATTAGTTCAGACCATATGCTCTCCATTTCTTGGGTTCGGGTGGCTGTCCCTCAAAGGAAATAAAACTGAAAAGAGAGAAAGAAAAATAAAAAAAAAAAGCGAAATTTAATCGGAGAACGAGGGGTGAGAGTGGTTACGGTTTTTCGATGGGACGGAAGTGAGAATTTTTTCGAATCTCTCTCACTCTTTTCGTCACTCACTCGTTGTTGGAAGAATGCGAGTAAAAAGGCTCAATGAATATTCGGCAACATGATGCTATTTATAATAAATGCCGGGGACTCTGTACTATACTTTTTTCATCACTTCGTATTCTTCTGGAGTCATTCAGATCTGCCTTTCAACCCCTTTTTTGCACCAGAAAATAAGCGCAAGAATATTACACGGTTGTAGTCGAAGGTATTGCCTCGACCTCGGGCTCTTTATTCGCACGAGCTGGAAGTACATAGGAAAAGGCTTCGACGCCAAATCCCCACGGGCTTTGCGCGTCCATTGTCGGGCCGAACGCGAAACGAAGAGATGAAGGGAGGGAGAGCCACTGGGCCGGTTGGGGAGAGAGACTTAGGAACCTTGTTACCAATCTCCCTTCCATTATTATTTCTCTCTCTTTGTCTCGTTCAATTTTTTTTTTGCCTTTCCACTCGAGTCCTATGACAACAGAACAGAAACAGCCGGCATTCAAACTTGGAATATGTATTTATTTAATAAACAACGGATTCACCCTAGGCACTTCCTGTTTACCGCGGGAATACCCGCTGAAATTTCATCTGCATTTGTTTCATTCGGGTTTGGGGATTTTGTTAATAAAATATTCCAATGTTTTTTAATTTTATCCGTGTTCATTGTTGGAAATATATGGTTAATCTACAATGAGGCTTGTTTAATATTTATGGAGTCTGTTAATGTTTTCACTTTTATCTGAAAAATGTTTCAAGATGAAAAAATGGTGCATTCGCAGGGTTTGGAAATACTGTAAATAAGGATATACTGTTATAAATAAAATCTTGGTTACGCAAAAAACGAGAACTCCTGATACATAATCGGAAGGCCCCGGGCTTCAATCCGATCTGAATTGCCATTTTTTCAGTAAAAATTTCTTGTAAATTTTATATTTAGAATAATCCCGCATCCCATTCAATGGTTTCCTGTGACGTCACAAAAATCTGGAACGGTATATAAACTGCCTTCTTTGAGGTGATGAATTGTCGTCTAGAATTGAGAATGTTCAGGCATTACCGGTTGGAGCTTATAAATATTACATAATTAATTTACATTCAGCAAAAAGAATGCAAGATCCAATAAATCATGCATCTTGACATATCAACCATACATAAATTTTTATTAATTTTTACGTCTTTCTCCACAAATTTTCCATCCAGACATATTAGCACAATAATCGATTTAATTTCTACCTTCACAAAATTTAAAAAAAAAACACATTAACTTTGGTTAATTTACTGAGTGCAGACAGGCAGAGTATAAGATAGGGCTATCAGAGTCTCACTGTTAGGCGAAGGAGGGGGGGAGGGATGAAAGTATAAGGAGAGATAATACAAGGGTACTGGCTGGAAAAAAAGGGTTCGTGGACACGCGCCAGAGAAGAGAAAGACAGCATTCGCAGACACATTTTGCATGAGGGTTAGTATGTTGTTTTTTTAATTCCTCTTTTCCATAAGTGGAGGAGAGAGAAGAAGAAAAAGAGGCCGCACGAGTGTGAGAGCTTTTTGGAAAGCCCCTCACACTAAATAATAAACGAGAGGATTTAAGCGGGTGGCTGGACCCGAGGACTGGCCAAGGGGGTGGTACATAAAAATACTTGAATCTGAGAAATTAGCGAGGTAACGGCCTGTCCCGGAGTTTGGATGGAAAACCAAGCTGGAGAGGGGGGTCTGGGCGCCAGTCGGGGCTAAAAACTACGTGGAGAACACACTGGGACCTAAAAGGGTTGAATTAATGTCGCGATAAATATATGATTTAAGGTGGAAACGTTTGCAACTCTGGGGCTAATTTTTTATCTCAGAACCACGTCCAGAGGTTTTTTTCCCTCTCATCTTCCCACTTCTCCACAATTGAAAAAAAGAGTAGTAATGATTTATTTGTAATTAACGATATATTGCGTCGACCAGGACATTATTTTTGTCGTAATATCTATAGTAATTTCAAACACGTGAAAAATACAGAACACAATTTTTCAAAAAATCTCAAAACTTAATACCAATTCGTAGTAGCCAGGCCAGATAATGATAATATTCAAAATATTTAACCTCATATAATTTGTGCAAATCTCCTGGGTTTTAAATGTCCTATTGCTAACTAATTAGGGTGGGTTAGTATATAATATTTGCTATCTATAAAAACAATAGATTTCCCTCCACATTCAGAGAAGGAGAGTTTTTCGAGAACGATGTCATTACACTTGTGAAAAAAATCGATTAAAAATTGACACAAAAAATATATCTTGCTTTGAGAAACGAAACTCCTTGTCAAGAAAATTTATAGCCTCCAAAAAATGGGGAGTGATGGGAGCACAAGAAGAAAACGACGTCTCATATCAAACCTAGTGCTTTTTGCATTGGAATATCTTGAATTCGAGACTGCGGAAATTTCGTATAAATGGATCCAACTAGATTTAATTGGATAAAGTGAAAAAAAAATTCTCTCAGTGCAGCAATTACGAAAATAATGTACTTCTTGAAAACTGCAATGTTTCTATAACTATCCCCGATTCATAAGTTTTAAGTGAATCACTGCATTTTTTGCTACCACATTATTATTTCAATTTATAAACTTCCAACTCAATGAGAAATATTTTATAAATTTGGGTTTATTCCCGGTAGTCCCAATTCAATGTCCCGTGACGTGGTCCACTAGCTGGACATTCTGTGAACCTATAAAGAAGTGTTTTACGAGTAGCGAGATAATACGATGAGGGATGCAGACAGTGTTCGGTGATGCGTGAAGAAATAGGCGTAAAACCCAAGGTCTGACGGTCTAACGTAGCTGAAGCGCCTTCAGTGTTGCCTCTGATTCGCCCATCCCTCACCGATTACATATGTATCTCGCCGAAAAGGCTCATATAATATATCAATTCCGTATTCTAATGTCCGGCGGTTAATCCGAAAAGTGCACACTATGCGGAAATCGTTGCGCGGTTCCAACCGCTTCCTGCTGCTGGTGGTACCCCCCTCCCGCCGCTGAAACCATTCTCCTTTGTGGGGGTGGGAGGGCGGAGGTTACGTTCTCAAAGATATAACAAGTAGCGACTGGTTTCATACTGTCACGTATGAGTTGCTGATACGTGCGGGATTCACAAGCACGATTGTGGGCGAAAATAGGTGGTATACCGGGGGGTGGGGAGAAGAGTTTTGCCTCTGAGACCAGTGGAAGATAATTGGGGGAACGCGTGTTTGTGGTCCCGACGGGATATTCCAGAGGCTCAAGGACACACCACTGGACGTGCTGGAGCGTTAATGCTTTAAACGGGGAGAACCAATCTTTGAGTTTACAAGTGATTGTGAAAAATTAACGTTTAGACTTTGGAAAATATTTTTCTTTCTGCAAATATGTAGTTCAAATGAGACTTGAGAGTTATTTTAGTCTCGTATCACGGAAGTCTGACATGAAACTAAAAATTTAAACAGTATGTTATAACTTATTTTGCTCAGATTTCACGTTTTCGTTTCGATCGGTTAAAGTATATTTCTAATTAACCACAAATTAAAATCAATGGTTAAGACCGAATGCAGAAGGGAAAATAAATGTTGACGAGTGATTATTCAAATTAAAAAAAATTTTCACCAATCACTGCAAATCCGTCAACTCCACGCTTAACGATTTTTCCGTGATTTAACTGTAAGTAGTTTTGTTCTCTGCAACGACTTCTGAAAAAAATCCCCATCGAAGCTTGAACGTTTGATTTATCTCTCGCCTCGATCACCATCAAGGAGGGACGTTGAGACCCTTACGACGCTTCGATCTCGGGTAGTTAGACATCTTCGATCGGTTAATGCTACCCGGCACGAGAGAGAGACATTAACATTGACGTGAAAAAAAGTCGTTGGCGTTTTGTGTAAGCCCGGGCGTTAATTTGGTTCCAAGAGGCACCTCTGTCTTGTTAGCATACTTATCATCGGCTGGAATTAAGTACAGAGGATGGAGGGGAGAAGCCGAATAACCCGGGCGTAACCATTTCGGGGGGGTTGCGACGGTGCATTGGGGGAGGTGAGAAGTTTTAAAGGAACGAGGAGCGGAGGGATACATGTCCCTGGGAAGAAAAGAAGACACAGAATTGTAAGGATCAAGAGGTGGGAGGATGATCCTGTTGATAATATCGGACCACGTCGAAGTCTGTGAGGACATTGGCTGGCAGACTATTGTCAGAGTAATGTTGATTGGATTCAAGACCGGAGGGCATTAATCTGCCTTCTTTTATTATCCCAGGGGAGGATGGAGTGAACTGTGTGCACTCTCATTTCGCTATTTTTTCTTTCTCTTTCGCTTTTGCGAAACACTTCTTGGTTCCAATTCGCTGGAAACTCAATGATATTGGCATTGATGGGAAATCAATATGATTTGTTAGAATAAATTCATCGCCTCAGAACTGAAAAAAAATCACTTATTCTATTTTCACTTTTCTCATTCTTCCAGTGATCTTGCGGATTTTGTACATAACCCATTCATCAGTTGAGCTAAGCTGGATACCATTTCATTTTTCCCAATTTTACATTTTACCTCGAACAACGAATTTCTGCAGCCTTTTCTCATTCTCTCGATGTCACAGGAAACCATTGGATGGGTTCATTTAATTTCCTATTCTGAGTCAATCTGTGTATTGGTCTCTTTCAGTCAGGTGAGTCATTTTAGTGAAGTCAACGAACCCCTCCAAATAATTGTCACAAAGAAAAATCCGCCACCACTGAGCATCTATTCAAAGACGAAAGAATTCAACGATGGGGCCGACTATTGACAAAAGTCAAGATATAAATGTAAGATGGGCGTTTTTTTGCTTGCTTTAGTATCCAGATAAATGATCGCAAGTAGTGGACAGAGGCCGATAAGGTCGCATCGTCCTTTCCCCATGGGTGTTCCTACTTTTTCTGAAGAATGGAGCTCTTTGTTTAGCCGTTTATAGTGGAAGAGATTTGCCGGGATTGCCATGATGCCGATAGCAAAACGTCCAGCATCACTGCTACACGGGGGAGGGGGGGGGGGGGGCTGGAAGCCGAAGTGGCCGAAAAAGCTCAGTCGAGTATTGGTAACCATAGGAGGGGGTTGTGGAATAGGTAGGAGAGTATAGTGGTAGTTCTCGAGTGGAACACGTACGAAAGAATCCAACGACTGTCGCACCAAATTTTTTTTTCCTCGTTTCTTTTTCTCCCTCACGCTGACTCTGGCCTCTTGGCCAAAAGCTCAATCCCCAACATATACGAGTATTTCCAGCCCCTGAGTCTCATGCAATAGCCAGGGCATTAGCTGACAACAGAGGTGTGGACATCGGGATCGTCCCTAACACCCTCTTCAACGCTGGACAACCCCGGCATTCGCCCTTCGTGACGATTGGCTTCTTTCGTTTCTAACCCCTCACTTCTCACGTTCCTTCATCGCAAGAATACTACGGTTTCCCATTTATGACTCTGAATCGTGTGGGATCTAAATAAAATCTCAGACGATGCTGATAAGGGAATTCGGCCCTTAAATCTAATGGTTTGGAACTGAAAAATTATATTTGTGATTATGAAGAAGTGCAGAGGTGAGTTTGTCGACCTTGATTGATATCGATTACACTGGTGTCAGTGGAGAAAATGTGATCATACACGGAGAAAAAAATTCAAGAAAAATTACGGTCCGTAACTACGGTCCGCTCCGTAGTTTTTATTTTTTGAGCCGTAATAAGTCTTGAAATTCATCGTAGATTTTATTGTTGGAGTTTAATTTCCAAAAAAAAAAATACGTAACTTTTTCGTAGATTTTCCGTTAGGCGACGGACTTATTCTCCTTAATTCGTACAAAAATTCCTGGAAAGGATCTTGGCTCGCACCTCACGTGACTTGTTCGTAATTTTTCTTGAATATTTTTCTCCGTGCGGGAGGAAAATGTGAGTTTCCTCCCACCGGGACGGAATTAGTATATTACACTACAAGGGCAGAAAGTTGAATTTCCTGCACTGCGCGTTATGATGCCCGTGTAGTGTATTAGTATATTTCAGCACGTGTGGGGCAATTTCGTTTGGCCAAGCTGTGTATACTATTTTTCTGCTCGACGTGGCCGGAAAGTGGCAACTTCGTTTAGCGCAGCGGACCGAAAGTTGAGGCTTTCCGGCCGGAGGGCAGAAAAAATATTTTGATGCCATAGGTGCCCGTATTCACGTGATTCTAACCTCGCTTCGCTCGGTTAAATCGCGGATTACGGGCACAATGACATAAAATATTGTATGGAACTTGTGCGTAATGGTGTTTTTTGGGGCTCGTGTTACAACCTCCCACGAGCCAAAAACACCATTACGCACATGTTGCATAATATACTATTTTTACGTCAAAGAGGGGAATTTATATGTCCCACATTCTTGTGACGTCGTAGGACTCACGGGATAGAACTTGGAATATCCCGGCAGAAGATGAACAATTGCCGACACTCTACCAGGGCTCGACCAACATTGGAGAGAACTGACCCAGTGTTGGCCTACCATCGGCATTTTCCGATCACCTACTAGGGTAGGTGGCATGGCATCCGGAATTGATCTCAATATAAATATCACAAGAAATTTAGAATTGAGTGAGTTTACTCAGTCTACTGAATCAAGAAACTCACGGCTCGAGAGTTGACAAATTGCTCTGAGAAACGAAAAGCTTTCTTGAAGACATTTTGTACTCATTATAAAGACAACGATAAATGATTTATAACAAGATCCTACTTTTGAAAATTAAGTCTAATTATCTCAGTCTCAATGCCATGATATTCTAATGCAATAACCACTGCAATTCATTTGAAAAGTCGTTTTCTTCTAGTGCTCCACTTGTTCTTCAGTTTTCGGACAAGTATAAATTATCTTGAGAAGTTTTTCTTCTCTGAGCAAGATATTACTTTCCTCTTAAGTTTTAAACGTTGATTTCTTCATAAGGATAACCATATACTGCAATTATAATTGATATAGGCAAAATTAATATTTTGTACTATAATATCATACATACATCTACCCTACACGGAGAGAAAAATTCCATAAAAATTACGTGTCAGTTCCGTAATCTGCGAGTCAAAACAATATTCCGTAAAAATTACGGAGCGTTCCGTAATTTTTATTTTTTGAGCCATAATAAGTTTTGAAATTTATCCTAGATTTTACTGTTGAAGTTTAATTTCCAAAAAAATTACATAAGTTTTTCGTATGTTTTCAGAGAGGCGACGGACTTATTCTCGTTAATTCGTACAATTCCTAGAGAGGATCTTGGCTCGCACCTCACGTGACTTGTTCCGTAATTTTTTTTGAATATTTTTCTCCGTGTATGATATTAAAAATTACCAGTCAATTGTCAACGAAGTTTCCGTTCTTTTATTTTCGAATGGAAGTAACTGTCTACGGATTTTTGACCTCATTGAATTGAAAATTAAGCAAATTAGCATGTTTTATGACGTTTGATGAGGAAAATTTCCCTAGTGATGTCAAAAAGAGGAAAAAAATACGGCTAATGGAACCCTCCAAGTTTCACCTTCACTCGGCATAATCATTGAGACTTTCAGAGTCGATATCCCGAAACGTTTGCCAGCGTGGACAGTCGCCGGGTTTTTGATAAGCTCAGCTCAGTCTAAAGTTATGCAATAATGAGCTAATGTGGGTAATAGGATTATCGCGGGAATCTTCTATAATTGGCCAGTGAAAAGGTGAGCTTTGGTTTTAGTAATACTACTCCTTTTCCTCTTATTGTCAAAATGTACCTCGGACTATACAGATCGTTAGGCTTAAGAGGTTTACGGGGATTTGGCAAGGAAAAGATACAAAGAATGGGAGGTAGAGGTCAGGAAATGAGAAATAACAAGTTGGAGACTTTATCAATTGGAGTGGAAGGACATTTGCAAGTATATTATTACACGTGCGAAATCGTTTGATTTTTAATTTTTGTTTCAATGCAAAGAAAACATACAATCATTTCCAAAATTATCAATGAGCCTTCGACAATGTATCCGCTGCATGAAAAAAAAATCAAAACCTCTGTGAACTGAAAATAAACACGTCTCTCCTGAAAAGCCCCGAAAGCCTCCGGAAAACAAGAGCCGAGCAAATATTTTCCACATTGCTGTGCTATCGATAGTACCTTGTTTTGCATGAGGCCAAGGGAGTGGGGATTTCGTGTACCAGTGGAAACGTTTTGCCGATGATATCACAATACCCCGTAACTGGACAGGAAAATTATTAATGGCGCACTGGCAAACAAATATAGGAGCTCAGTGTATATCCATTGAAAACCCTGAAAATGATGTATGGCTATCTGCCAATCACCACCCCCACCTCCACCTCTGGCCCTTTGACCCGCGCCCACATCAACCACTCATGAAAAAATAAGACCCGTGTGCACCAAACAAGTCAATTAAACCCAAATATCACGTTACAATGTATTCGCAATTGTTAAAAATTCGTATTTGCCCACTCATATAAATTATTCACAAGCGGTAAGGGGATGTGTGATGCAGAATGGTTTGGAAAATGTTACCCGATAAATTCACCAGGAATTTATCGCTGGATCATGGATCAAGGGTTGAGACGAGGGGATTACGATGAGAGGGAAATAGTACAGAAGTTGCAAACTCACTGGACGTATTTACTGTGAGAACTGGTCAGACTCTGAGGGCGTGAGTGTGAGTCTTTTTTTCCTTCTCAACTGCCCTTTTTTTTTCGAGGTCTTCACCCAAAACATCCCACTCTCGAGGGGTAAATAAAGAAGCGCTGGACGCTGGAATTGCCGAGGGGTTATATATTTTTAGATACAGAATGCGGCAGACACGCCTTTCGCACGTTTGGTTACAATGTCCAGTGAGATGAGGCTCGGTGATTTATGAGGGCAGTTCGGTATCTTCATCGATTTACTAACATTATCAGCGATGAGGAGCAGTAGATGCTGACTGGAAGCTGCTTATTGGATGTTTAATTTTTTTATTGTGAAATTTTGTCTCTATCTTATTTTGCTTTAGATGTTTTAATGCGTAAGACATTTTGGATAACAGCTAATATTTAATGATTTCAGATTAAATGAAAATGATCGCCAACGAACGTAGTTAGCCCCATGTAAGAGGATTCACCCACCATATTTTACGATTTATTACATTTTTATTCAATTCCACGGGGTAATTTTTTTAACTTTGTACTTGCTGTTACCGATCATTTTTCCTGAATACTGTGACTTAGACTCTGAGAAAAAAAAATTTTTGCCCAACATATTTGTCTCAGACAACCAAATGCCCGAAATTCCAGTCGTAAAATTCATTTTTAATTTTCAGTAGAAGACCATTTGATTGGCAAAATTCCATTTTTTTTTAATGAAGCTGATGTAATTTCGATCAATCAAACTTCAATATATGTCGCTGGATGATTTTACATATCTTTATTCTGATTCTGAAGATAATCAGATCAACAAATATTTCACGTTCAACGTGACTCAGTATTTCCTCACTCAACGACAATGAAAACATGAAAATAATGCAAAAGTTCTCTTCGTCAAACTCAATTTAACCGGTCTTCACCTCCCAACTTCCATTATCAAACGTTTTATTCCGAATCTAAATGGATTCCCCAGCATCACCAGTGCAAAGATGAAATTACGAATAAGTTGATTCTCTTTTTATGATAAAATTGTGATAATTTCAGCGAGATCACACGATTGAAGCTCCCCTCCGGTGCTCTAGCGTGTAGTGTCAATGAATAAAAATTTCAGGGGGTCTTCTGTTGATGCTTTTGATGCGGATTTTACAGTTTTCCATTCCCACTGAGCCATTATTTTATAGTAAAAAAGGGGGAGAGTAGAGCTCGGTCAGGAGTTCAGTCTCTACTCTGACAATCAGCGGTGGCTCGAAGTCGTACTTATTTACGCCTGACTGCCCTTATCTGGTGCTTCTCTGTCTTCTCCCGTTCATGGATGAAACTCAGACTATAGCGGGAATGGTCGAGAGAGACGGCAAAGTACCGACGAATATAAGATGGTTTCGCCGTTGGATCATTATGCCGCGCCTTAAGTCGAGCTAATATGTCCTCTGCCACCCCCACATCGTATATCCCACCTCAACCCTGGCTGATGGTGAGACGTAGACGATTTAATACCGCTTTATAAATTATACGCCAGAGGAGAATGGAAGTGGAACGGGTGTTTCCAGTTTTATTGTTTTTATGGTGATTAGTGATGCGTGCAAAATTCGTGACATGTCAGATAACGGTCATATGACTGTCACTGACACGGCACATTACTGATCCACGATTGACCATTTATTGTCACATGACAAACATGTGTCCGACTTATTTTATGACAGTCATATGGCATCTGAGTAGTGGCGCCATTACAGATGTCCAAATTTTACAAAAAAGAACATCAAAGAAGGGAGTTTATATAGCGTTCCCGGCCGCGGGAAACCATTGGATGGGATTTGGAATGAGTGGACAGGGATCTGAGGTTATTTTCAACATAAAATTTATAAAAAAATTTTACTGAAAAAAAGGATCGCCCAGATCGGGATTTGCGCCCGGAAAACGGAGAAATGTTGTGAAAAAATCAGTCGTTCTATTGAATCAAATTTTCACTGACAAAATGAACTGATGGACAATCATGACAAAATGACATGACATGACAAATTCAACAAAAGAAAATAAAATTTTACGACACCGAAAAAAATGAGCGTCACTTTACATCTATATAGACAATTTGTCAGTGATAAAATGTTACCTGACCGATTTATTGACACGAGATAGTGTGACCGTCAGTAACGGTCCGATGACGGTCATATCTTTGTGAACTAATAGTTTTTTTAATTTCTGACGTCACCTGGTATCTCGAATGGTAGTGTGTTTATGGCTTGTTTTGGAAATCTTCGAGAAATACCTGGATGCTAGTCACAATTATTTTTGTCACTCGAAACAAGCACCAACTATAGTTTCCTCAATTCGGATTTTTTATTCATCGATTTAGTATCTAATTAAATTTACCGAAAGGCGATTTAATTCTTATAATCTGAATAGTTTGTATACGATCTGTCTCTGGCATTGGCTTTCGTTTATTTGGATTAACTCAATAAGTTATTAATTAGCTCCAATAAACGAATAATTTCTATTTCCCCTCCGGACAATTAAATTAGTTGGATGAGGTAATTCACTTGTTCAATTTGTATGGGATATTGTGTATGCGTAAATAAGTCGAATTGTTGGGATGGAATTCCTGTCTCTCAAATTTTATATTTTTTAGGGCTACTCAGTTGCTATTTTGGAATTTATCAAATCAAAAGACATCAGAAAAGTTGAGGAGAAATATTTTTAATTCGTTCGTTTTAAATAATTCAATTAAAGTCTGCCAAATAGCACTGGAAATATCCGGGACTAGGAGACAAATAAAAAGAAACTAATCTGTCTCCCGTATTTCGTGAATTTTTCATCTTTCATTTTAAATATTCATAAATCTAAAAAAAACCCTGACACTGACATCACGTGACGCCACTACAAACCGATCCCCATAATTATTCGGCAAAGGCCTGAAAAATTGCCGTCTAATCCCCGAAATCGATATCGTACGAAGGTATGTGAGAACAAGGAGCTTCAAGAGTCCCCCTCCTCTGAGGGTGCCGCTCACCCATGAAAAAAAAAGAAGAGAACGACGTCGTCGTTACCACCCCTGCGGCTCTTTTTTTGTCCTCCACCAATCTAACCCACCACCAGCCCACCCAGTGGCATTATAAAAAATAATGTATCGATATCGTAATAAGGAAATGATTGGATGTGTCAACGACAACGGCGCTCGTGCGGGAATAACCAAGAGGACTATTATTCATGGGCTTTTTTGTCGCGAGGATTTTCGCAAGAAACGTAACATAAACCGCTGGATTCGATCAGCAATGGGGTTCGACGCGAAATTTTTATTTAAAGGTAAAAACAATTTGTGTACATATGGGAAATCGTCGTTTTTGGGAAGATTTATTGAGACCGCTGCAAAAATGTTTAATTATTTTAATTTACTTTTCAGTTATTCTTTTTGGAAATTGAAGATATTGATCTAAACATTTACCTCTGTTAAGATTGATAAGCCCAAGTTATGCTGATGATGATAATTAAATCCATGGAAATTTTGTGATTATTTTCAAAAAATTGCCTATCCAAATGATTTATCTCAAACGAGTACTACACAAAAATGTAATTTGATCCATCCCAGAAAAATTTGCCCAATAATCCACGAAGGGATGAACATTCGTGGCATATCCTAATCCCAAGCTCCTCTCGCCTCGAAATCAGTGGGTAATTGACGCAATTTTTCCCAAGCCCCACTACTCACTCCTAAAGTGGGATTTGAAACGAACCCCAGAGCCAAGGATTTTCTTAAGAGAGTAAGAGATAAAAATAAAAACGAAGCAGTGAGGTATACTCAGACCGGGGAGCTTAACGTACTAAATAGAAACATTTTTTTCAATTTACCTCGGTTCAAGGCAAATAGTATAAACTCGAATTCATTCGTGCATACGAATGATTGCTTTTTACTCGAGATTAGTCTCACTGGAAAATGTCCAATCGATCTCGAGTCGTGACGAGATTCATTCGCGTCTGGATTTTTTTTCCGGGATTTCTAACACTCCGAGTTGGGGAGGGGGTGCACTCGTTCGGGGGAAGGGAGCAATAAAAGAAGGAAAAAAGACTGTTTGGTAGTGAGGAGTGGATTGAAGGGACCACTGCCTCTGTTTGACGAGACGTGATAATTGGAGATTTGAGGAAAGAACTCCTGGATAAAACGAAATAAAGTATTCCGAGGGGATTCGTGGTGCCGTTTCGTGGTTTGATTCTATGCAAATTTGAAAGGAAAAATTCAAGTGTCCATTAAATTCTAGAGGAGTTATTTTCAGAGGATGAGAAAGAGTAAATGGTGGAGGTGAAAATAGTTTTCGTAAGGAGGATTTAAATAAACAAATATCTTTGGATACTTTCAATGACGAAATTCAGAAAAAAAACGATTTGCCCGGGAGAGCTTTGAATATTTTCTCATCACAATTAAAAAAAGTCGGAATGATTTATTTATATATATACATATCTGTTATAGTGAAAATCCATCGCACTCGTATCAAAATACAATATTCTTTCGAAAGAGTTATCGAAACTCATACAAATTAAACTTCAAACAACTGAAAACTTAAGTCAGCAAGAAATTCTATATTTAACAGCTTTCATTGAAGCTTGATGAAGTATAAAAATGTCTGAATCGTAAATGCGCGAGCTGTTTGTACATTTCTCTCCTGGCATATTTTCGATGATCGTCCAACGAAGCGTAATTCGGGGTGGCAAATGTTGAGAATTGTCTTCAAGGGGAGCGGAAATGACGAGAGAGAGATATACGAAGTGCGGGTATGGATGAGGGTCCTCAGCTAGAATGAAGAACAAGGGCTTTTTAGTATCAGAATTTTTTCATCAAAAAAAAAGGAGTAACCGAGATGAAGTTGGGTCACTACCACTCTTAAACAGGTTTTTAAGGGATTCTTTCTCTTTTGAAATGGAGGAGGAAGGCGGGATAAACAGACAGTTTTGCAGCCGAAGGAGAAGAGTACTGCAAAGAAAAAGAGTACTCTCGATGGGGTAAGGATGGAGGAGGGGACGATGAGTGAGGAAATGTAAATTTCCAACGATGTGGAAGGAGGAGAGAGAAAAGAATAAGGGACGAGCCAATGCCACGGGTTAATATTGAGTGAAGCGAGGAGTTGCCCCATCTTCATTCACCTCTCCTCAGCATTTTATGTACTTCTTTTTCCTTTCTTTACTTACTCCAGCCTTCTTTGAATTTCATGTGTCAATTGCAAAACATTATTCTTTTTTTACGGGACTACAGAAGCTCTCGAGAGATTATTAAATACAATTTGTATCAATTTCATTTCACCAAGCCGTTTCATTTTTTGGGGTTAATTTACAGTGGAAGAAAAGAAAGCTCTTCCAGTTGAACTTACTTAGGGGGAATTCTGACGAACCTGATGAGTTTTAAATGTGAAGGACCAATTTATATAGGACCAACTGATATACCTACTCTGCTGAGCTTCTAGGTAACAATATTAAAAAACATTTTATGGAAAGTAGTTTCTGGATACAAGTTGACCACGATTTCAATGCAGACCAAGACATCAATTCCTTCAGCTTTTAAAACCGGGAGAATTTTTTTTGTAAAAATTTCCGTTTCGTTTGGTAATCGTTCAGCATTTTTGATGTTCGGGAAAAATGACCCAACCCCATAGTAAATCTCACTGTCTTTACTAAAAATTATGCATACGTGGAGACAGTTTGTAGGAAGAGGTAAATTAATTTTGCTGAAAAGTCTTGAGGGGAGAGGGGATTTTTCGCGGAATACTAGATACCTTTTATTACGGAATCAAAAAATTTTACTCAAGTAGTACGGTAATTTTTCTCGAGCGACGAAAATACCACGCAATTATTTGACGAAACAGTAATTTATATTAATTTTTTCTCTCCATGTAGTTAGGTAATTATACCGGTTGAATAAAGTTCTGAAAAATTGGTCATTCCCAAAGAACAAAAAATCCACTTCCAATGACAGCAGATTAAACAGTTCAAGAAAATGCCTCGACTCCTTTCCAACTTGACACCTAAAAAATTCAAGGCCGTGGTCACTCGCCACACACTTGTGTCTCCCCCTCGCCTCCTCATCTTGAGACAGTTTGAATGATATTCGGAAGTGAAGGGTGGATCGGTGTCCACGATGGATAAAGTGAAAGATTGTAGGGTAACCCCACCTCCTCCCCCTATCGCAATCTCGTGAGAAGGGGTTTGGTCATGGAACGTGCTAGGAATCCCAGAGGAGACGAAAAAACCCCACGCGCAAGAGTCCTGAAAAAAAGCGAAGTGAAGAAAACCTGTGGTGTAGTTGGTTTGCAGAGAGAGGATGAAAGCTCGAGCAACAGTCGCTGAATAAACACAAAGTCCGGTTAAAGTCGTAATAAATGTCTCCTGGCTTCCGACGGCTAGCGAACAATCCTTGGCGCCCGTTCGCTTCCCTTTATCCTCCTCCTTCTATTCTCTTTTTTTCAGACTCTGCGTACATTTCTCTGTCACTTCCGGGAGAGAAAAACGGTATCGAGGGTGAAAATTGACGGCTTTATTGAGGTGCCAGTACAAAATTCCCAGTTGCAGTGAAAAATCCTTCGCCCATGTTTTGGCGCTGTCTTCTGTGCCCAATTGGACAGTTTGAGCTATTTACTGGCTGTCTTTTCTCAAGCATTAATTCATCCCTTCTGATTTAATTGAATATGGATTGATTGGATTTGATTCCCATTTCTAGGTAAGTTATCGTCGCATCAACGAAAATCGGTCTTATTCCGGTTCGGGCCTCATATAGTCGTTAGAAGCTCATTACTGTTTCCTCTATAACTAAAAGGTACGGATGTTATACGCTCACTAGGAGGATGGGATCACTAGGCGTTCGGTACTCGTTTTCAACGTTGGGGGATAAACTTTTTCATGGAGCTCATTATTTGACTAAATGAAATAATTCAGTATACAATGTACAGTAAAACAAACTTGTATAGAATTTGTTGGCTTGAGTCTTAATTTAAACAAATTGCCACATTGCCACATTGTGGTTCCCATCTCTAATTACTAATTTTTAGTTATGGCTTGGGATGAAATGTACGTTATAATATATAATAATATGCATTGTTGCTCCATTTTGAGTAGAAAATATTTAATGCAAAATAATATTGAATGAAACAATTATTCAGGTCCATTAGCGGCGGAAAAAAATAATTACATAATACTCTGACAGAATAGTATATTATGCAACATGTGCGTAATGGTGCTTTTGGCTCGTGGAAGATTGTAATAATCCCACAAGCCAAAAAACACCATTACGCACAAGTTCCATACAATATTTTATGTCATTGTGCCCGTAATCCGCGATTTAACCGAGCGGAGCGAGGTTAGAATCGCGTCATAAAAATATAATTTTGTCAAACATCTTAATTTTAGATCTCCAAATGTGCGACATTCCTACAGTCGAACTCGCTTTAAATTTGTATCATGAGAATATTGGATTGATAAAATTATATTTTTGTCACTCAGCCCGTAAAACACTAATTCACGGCCGCTTCGCGGCCGTGAACCACCGGCCACGGACGTCATGACAAAAAATATTGTTTGACAGACGGCTGTGAAGAACTTTTCTGCTTCATATAATTACAGAACTCGCCTTCGGCTCGTCCTGTAACCTCATATTCGCCAGAAAAGTTCTTCACGGCCCAGTGTCAAAATCGGACCCTTGGGTTTGTAGATGAGCATGAGCATCTTACCAAGTCGGCCAAACACCCAATTTTGCAATGAACACGGAGTGCAATGGAATGCTGAGTTTAATTTATGATCGTGACATCGTGAGTATCGATTGGAACGGCTGTCCTGGTATCATTCTGATATGATAAATACCGAGGCAACCAGGTTAAAGCACTTTTTAATTTGGAGGTAGCCGATACGATGTGTTTGAAAGGTGATAGTGCATGCACGATTGATAGTGATGAATTTAGTATTGCGAATTGGAAAACAAATGGCGAATTGATGAATAAAATCAGGTTTCTGATGATACAATATTTTTTTTTATTCATTTTTGTTTGATCGACTCACTGAATTTTAAACAAATGGTGGTTTTAAAGAATCTTGACACGTGCGGCATTTGGCAGGACAAGGAAATTGTCTGTTGCAATCGCAATGAGATGACTGCTTCATCTCAGGAATTAAAAACTGTCACATATTGACCATTAATAGATCGAGAGAGTTTCGAACCATATCATAAGATTCAGCCGCAGTTTCGCTACCTCTTCAAAGATATAATTATAGTAGATTTAAGGAAAAATTACGGAGAGTTTAATTTTCATTTCATCGATTTTGAGGAACAATTCTCGCAAAACAAGAGAACAAGTTAGTAATCTACGGGAGTCTTTGTTTCTTGATTTCATGTACGGCACAGTTTTGAAATTATTATTAGCAATGACACTCTTAGAAAAACATTGAAAATTCATGGATAGTTATATTCTATTATGGAGACATCGGTCAATTTTGGAAGTTGTTGAGCGTTGAGGGGAGTATTAGTAACTTTTTTAACACAAGTTACATATAAATCAAAGTGTGAAGAAACCAAAGTCCGGGATTTTTACTCTCAACGGGTCAAAGCCGGTAAAAGGAATCACAGTGGATAAAAATGTTCAAATACTTAATTTTTAATTGATTGAAAATGTAAAATGTACGGCGTTAAAATAAGCACCAAAACAACGACGATTGACTTTGAAATATATTAATTTTTTGTGTACATTCATACATACAGCAAAATATTCTCGGGAACCAGGCGATTTCAAACATAATTTGTCCTTTTGAAATCGTAATTTACATTTGAGAAAATGGTAAATTAGGATTTTAAGAACGTAAATTACGGATTCAAGATGGTAAATTAGAGTTTCCATAATCGTTTTCAATAGTATGTCTTAATTTTCAGAAATATGCCCAATGGTCTAGTCTGACTTGACTTTCCTTTGATATCGATGATGGAAATTAAGAACGACAAGTGCACCGCTCAGTAACTAAAATAATTTCCGTTTCCGTTCCCGACAAGACAAGTTCTTAAGCTCCTGAACTTCCTAGTACAGTTGAAAAAAAACCTCCGATGAAAAAAAAGAGACATTTCAAAGAGGACCGTAGCGCATTGGTCTGTGTAGCCCGACAATTTCCGTCTATTTTCGACGCTGTCAACTGCAACATTATCATCATAAATTACAATATAACATAAATTACCGAATAACAACAGATTTATAATGAACTACAACCAAATTCCAAGCCGACTGCAACCTCACCATTTCGCGACAATAATTCATTCGACAAAGGTCAAGAGCAAACAGCCCAGACTGTTCCAAAAATCGGCCGTTGAATGATTGAAAAATGCTCATCCACAGACTCCAAACAAACTCAAATAAAACTAATGTGTCATCTCGTGACTCATTCGACGACTGCATTTCGCCGTAGTAAGGAGGACACTGGCGCTCCGCCAATTAAAATTGGATCCACTCGACCCGGGAATATGTAACGTGAACAATAATTATAACCCCTCGAGTATCGCGATGACACTTGTCCCCAGTGGATGCCAAAGAACGTACAAACAAAACCAATAAATGAAACATTGCGCAAACACGAAAATTCCGCGGTCCTCCACCGGCCCCTTACCCACCCCAGTGGCTCTTTTTTTTTATTTACGTTAATTGAAGACGCACGTGGAGACTGTTAGCTCAGGACTGAAATTGGAACAAAGGAAAGGTCTGGGGAGGGAGGAGGGGAGTCGGTTGAAATAATAAGAGTTTGTTATTCCGCTCCTGGGGACAAGCAGACGCTGTAAAAAGGCAATGACGAAGGGACCTCATGAGGGACGGAGGGAGCGAGGGAGGTAAAAATGCAGTAGCAAAACCCTTTGCCCTCACCCTCCGACGGATCACTGGCATTCCGAAGAGAGATATTCTCGGAAAGATTCCAAAGCTATGTGTGACTTATATCCAGGAAGAGGGTGAGACGTCGTTTGGCAATCTTGGGGGATTCACGTGGGATACAATGGGATCTCAATACATCACCTAGGCTAACCCGGTAGGAGCACTCCCGACCCCTTGGAGACGTGCCTTCACCTATCCAAAAAGACCCCCTCACCCCTCACCCCCTCACACCTCTTCTGTGCGGGACAATCCATCTCGGATGCCGTAATAGCTCAGAAGGTGCTGTAATACCTTGCAAGCTTGAGGAGATATAGTTCGGGGATAGTACGAAAGTACGAACTATCTGCAACAATGCAATGTGAAATGGCAGGGGGAGTGCGATGGTAGACAAAATGTCTTTAGTTTTGTGCAACAGAATTTTTCAGAGGGTATAGATGATCTTAATTTATGAAAGACACTGATATTTTATTTTCTATTTGAATTGTACCTCAGTTCGGATTTCAAGTCCAGTTACGATCATAATAAAGTGCTTTTTAAGCTAGTTATTTGAAAAACATAAAATATTCCTAGAATTAGTATATTATGCAACATGTGCGTAATGGTGTTTTTGGCTCGTGGGAGGTTGTAACACGAGCCAAAGGCGAGTGTAATAATCCCATGAGCCAAAAAACACCATTACCCACAAGTTCCATACAATATTTTATGTCATTGT
>JAPYZM010004249.1:0-16713 GCA_030522845.1 Psyttalia concolor
AGTGAGGTTAGGGACGAGTTGTGAGGTGTCTATCATACACGACAGCTATTGCCAGTGTTTCACGCCAACTTGGCCATACGCTGTCGCGTATGTTGATTTCTTTCAGTTTAATTTTTTTTTGGACTTTCAATTTTCCTTCCACATTGCTAGTTTGGTCTAATAGAGTCAGCTACCTGGATCTACGACTCTCGAGACCTGAGGCCACTTATGCTGGAACTTCGCAATTTTTTTAAGCTTTGCGTTTAAAATTTTTTTTTCGTCCCTTTCGCTATGCTATTCCGATCAAATAGAGTCGGCTACCTTTATCAGGGACTGTAGGACCTAAGGCTACCTCTTGTGTAATTAAAAGTTTTTGTTGTGGTTTTGCGTGTCCTCTTTCCTTTTGGAGCTGTTTTTTCGATTTAACCGAGCCCGCTACCTTCATCGGTGGTTCGCCGAACCTAACGCTATCTCTGGTGGAGTCTAACTTTTTTTTTGTTGTTTAAACTCACTCGGCCAGTTGTATCGGGTAGAGGCAGTTACCTTACTGAGGTCTACGTTAGGTTAAGGTTACCTTTGGTGCGAGATAGGACCTTTTCGTCTCTGGACATTTACTCCAAACAACTTAATAGGGTATTACCTTACCATATACACTACCCTACGTAAGGATTTTCGGACCTTCCCTTATGCGCTGGTCTCGACATGTCTGATCCTTCGAGGATGTCCGATTTGGAAAGCGAGGGGAAGAAAAGAACAATTCCGGGTTCTGCGACTACGGTCCCGCAAACGAATAGCCCGAATAGAACGAATAGAATAACGGTACCCTCCATTAGTATTGGACTAACAGCTGATCAGCCTTTACCTGGGCAAGCGACCCAAGAGAGTCAAACCGATCCCGCCCAAACTCTGTTGAAGCTACCCCGAATGAGGAGAACCACGAAAGCCCGGACTGTGAAAGCGAAGACTCCACTCATTGAGGGGGAACCGAATAACGCAGCCGGGGTAGAAGAGGAAAGTCATTCGAGTACTTCGAGCTATAGGGAAAGCGGAGCCTTCTTGCCTGATTCATTTAGAACCAGATCTCGCGCCCCGAAAACCCAACCACGGCGACGATTCATTGTAGACCCTCGAGTCGGGTCGACGCCGAAGCCCACCTCGAGTACACCGACTTGCTACCTGCTTCAGAGAATCCCGTCGCGAGTGACCGAAACTTACATCGCCGACTTTGGGACGCGCTACCTCGAGCCGAGATACCCACGGCGATCCCGTACCAAGCTGCCTACGCGGCCAATCAGGAACAAATTCTACCTACCGGGGTCGTCGAGTTTTCGACGAGGAAGGTGGTTCCTCGTCATGGCGACGAATTCAGCCCTTATTTTGGAATTTCTAAGGGTTGGACGATAACTACGGGTATTCGGCCCATCGCCCACTCTCTTGAATATCATGAGGCGATGGAATATTCGATTCGGCGGCCGTCGTCATGAAGACGTAGAAGATTTTATTAGTCGTATAAATAAGGGAGTCAATTTTATTCCTGCGCCGGGAGATCTCGTCTTCAAGGCCATTCCCTTCTTCTTCGAAGGTCCAGCGCTAATCTGGTACCGAGGGTTAGCCAATGTCGGGACCAGCTGCCCGTCGATGAAGGAGAAACTACTCACGTATTTCGCCGATGCCGAATACCAGATCGCGCTCCGTAATGAAATCACGGCCAGAACAATGGGGGAACGTGAACGGGTTCGCGACCATTTCGCCTGCATGAAGGGCTTGTTCCAAGGAACTCAACCCCCTTGGTCGGAAACCGAAAGAGTAAGATACGCTCACTGGAACCTATTATTCAAATATAAGGCCCAGATCCCCGAGCTCCCTGAAACGGTCGAACAGTTAGAACGCCAGGTTACCATGTATGACAAGATTCTGGAAATCGAAGGTCAACGTAGACCACCACCCCGTCCAGAGGAGCCCCTCTACCCTAGTTTCGCGTATCGACCCGTCCCAGCTACCTCGAAGCCTCCCCTGCGACGTGGATGGGGTTCTAACCCGCCCGTCTGAACCTACGTTCTGGGCGAAGAATCACAGGAGGAAGCTGCCTATACCGGAGTTGAGGAAATACCTTACGAAGGGGAAGAGAGCGCCGCCGAATCAAGGCATAGGCCAGTCCCCCGTAACTATCAGCTACCTCGTCGGACCCCTTCTAGGGTCCCCAACCAACGATCGATACCCAAACAATCCCTACCTCTGCGACAATCGTTCCACTATCAGACCCCATAATTGTAACAACTATGCACCACGGAGTCAGGGGGATAACCCGGGAAACCCGGGAAGCCCACGGAGACGTTCCGCGTTGGTAGAATCATCTCCTCCAATGCAATCCCCGGCCCGTAGCCAGCTACCCCCAAAAACTTTCTCCTGTTGTCCGGTTTGCGCAATCGAAAGTAGAAATACCTTGAGTGAAAGCTACCTGAATCAAACCCTACCTCGGGCGCTAGAACTCACTCAGACTGGGACAGATCCCAGGGGACTAACCGCCCCTGAACCGTTACCTACTGCAAATACGCTCGCCAAGATTACCTCGGAGAGTCAACCGTTATCTTTTCGGATCGAGATAGAGATCTGTGGGAAAGTAATACACGCGCTGGTTGACTCGGGTGCCTCTAGGACTTTTGCCGGCCCTATGGGCATTAACTTGTTTAAGCAGGCCCACTGACCTATGATATCTGTCCCCCCCCCCCCCCAAGCGAATCATCTGTGCGGCGAGTCAAATCGAATACGTCGACCTCATAACGAATTTCGAAGGAAAACTAGGAAGACGCACGATCGCCGCTCCTGCCTACCTCTTTCCTAAGATCACGGAAGATTTCATACTGGGCCTAGATTTCCTTCTCGCCGCCAGAATCGTAATCGACTTCTTCGACCAAACCTGGTTTTGTCGGGACAAACCCGAGGAACCCTTTTATACCGGTCGAAAGTGCGTGTCGAGTTATAATGTGTTGCGGACTCCGTACGCTGGAAAATACGGAGACGGCACGTCTGCAGGAGATCCTTGATAGGAGTATTTCGCCTCCTCCGGAAGGAGCATTCGGAGTTACCGCACTTACGGCGCACCACATTGACGTCGGTGACAGTCCACCTATCACTCACAAACCGTATCATGTAACTCCAAAACTACGGGACGTCACATGGAAGGAAGTAGATACCATGTTAGCGACGGATATAATCGAACCGTCCAAAAGTGCCTGTTCCAGCTCCGTAGTCATGGTGAAGAAACCGAATGGGAAGTATCACTTTTGCATTGACTTCCGGAAGGTCAATGCGGTCACTAAACGCGATGCCTACCCCATTCCCAATATGTCAGGCGTACTGGACGAACTGGGACAAGCTCACTATATTACTACCTTAGACTTAAGCCAGGCATATCTCCAGATACCTTTAGCTCCCTCATCTCGTGAAATAACCGCTTTCGTAGTACCCGCACGGGGACTTTTCCAATTTAAGCGCATGCCATTCGGCCCTACCAATGCGCCTGCTACCTATCCATGTTTGATCGATCAGATTATCGGCACATCGATGTATCCAATCGTGTTCGTGTACTTAGATGACATTATTATTGTTACTCGGACTTTTGAGGAACATCTTACCTGGTTGGAAAAGGTTGTCGACAAATTAAAAGAAGCTCCCTTAGTGGCGAATCGCCAGAAAAGTAGTTTCTGTTGCTCTCAAGTTCGCTACCTTGGCTTCCTTGTAACCAGCGCCGATTTACAGATCAATCCCGAAAAAGCTGACCCGGTATTGAATTACCCCGCGCCTGGGAACTTGCAGCAACTACGTCGATTCTTAAGTATGGCCTCGTGGTATAGAAGGTTCATACCCAACTTCGCAACCACCGCCCAAGCACTTACCAAACTATTGCGGAACGACCAACCCTGGGAATGGTCAAGCGATCAAGAACTCGCGTTCGCGACCTTAAAGGCTCACTTGACTTCCGCTCCAACACTAGCCTGTCACTTCGACAGGCCGTTCGTACTCCAGACGGACGCTAGTGGGGTAGGCCTCGGGGCCGTGTTAACTCAAGAGATTGACGGCGTCGAACGAGTAAGAACCTACGCTAGTCGCTCACTAACTGATGCAGAAAAAAATTATATGGTTACGGAACAAGAATGTTTAGTTGTTATTTGGTCGATAAAGAAATTTCGCTGCTACCTCAAAGGATATTCCTTTACGGTCATTACGAATCATAGCCGCTTACGATGGCTGACTAACTTAAAGAATCCAACCGGCCGGCTCACCAGATGGGCTCTTAGCTTAATGGAATCTGACTACTCGATTATCCACCGTAAGGGTGAACTTTATCACGTTCCTGACGCGCTATCTCGAACTCCTGAAGGGCTGCTCGATCCGGGGAAGGAGACCCCGGCTACCTTCCGGGAGACTCTGACTACCTTGGCGTATACTAAGTATCAATGGTACAAACGTCGCCTCCGAGACGTAGTCACGCTCCCGACAAGTTCCCTGATTACAAAGTTATCGGCCAGCGACTTTATATTCATCGCCCAAATCCACTCATACAGATCGAATTACCTGGTTTGCATGCGTGGAAATTAGTGCTATCCATTGAGCTACGTAAAACGGCCATGAGACTAACTCACGAGCTACCTCAATCCGGTTACTTACGAATCGATAAGACATATCGACGACTTTCTCTTAAGTATCATTGGCCATCGATGGTAAACGATATTATCTCCTTTATTGGTCGTTGGGCTACCTGTCAGAAATGCAAAGTGGAACAAACGGCTCCGGCAGGGTTGATGGAAAGACGCATCATAGAGGAGCCTTGGTCAACCATAGCGGCGGATGTTATGGGGACTATCACCCCCAGTAAATCCGGGTTCCATTATATTCTTGTGATTCAAGACCTGCTTACTAAGTGCATAGAAGTGGTTCCCTTCCGCGTGGCCACTGGGAAAAAGACCCGCAAAATCCGGGAACAGCAAGTGATCTCTCGCTGGGGAACTCCCCGAGTATTACTCACGTATAACGGGACCGAGTTCGAGAACCGAAAGATTCGCCCTCTCGCAGAAATGACCGGAATGGAGCACAAGACGACTCCAGCGTACCATCCACGAGCGAACCCCGTCGAATGCCTGAATCGAGTCCTTAAAATAATGTTACGCGCCTTCACCAGGGAAAATCAGAAACTTTGGTAAGTTCACTACACGATTTTCGATTTGCCTACAATACCGCTCTGCATAGCTTGCCTCAAAGCACCCCCGCTTTCGCTAACTTCGGCCTAGAACACGCCTCAGCTATCTCATTACGCCGGTAAATGGAAGGGGAAGTACAAATCGTGCCCCGCAATCCAGCCGAATGAGTCGAACGTATGACCCGCTAGATTCTTTGCGCAAAGTCTTCACTCATGCGTTAACGGAGGCCCAAAATCGAAACGCTCATTACGAGAACTTACATCGTCGCGACCAGGAATTTGAGGTCGGAGATTTAGTCCTGCGCAAATCTCATCCGCTCTCTAGCGCCGCGAAGCAACAAAAATTTCACGTGTTCGCTGCGGACTTTCTGACTCGTTAGGCAAATTCAAGGGGGAAACTTCGATTCAAATTCAAGGGAGAAACTTCCATTCAAGACCTGAAGCAATATCGACCCTCCCAAGAAGAAGAGTAAACAAAAAGAGTAAAACTGTAAGCCCGAATACCTGTGCTACCTTTGAGCTGCGATCCGCTGTTTCGGCATGGCGCTACCTAAGGATGCCTGTCAGCCCGGCTACCTACGCTCTCTTTAACTCACCACTACTCTTCGGCATGGCGCTACCTACGACTGCCTGTGAGCCCGAATACCTCTGCTCTCTCTAATTAACTAGTGCCTCGGCATGGCGCTACCTGAGCGAGGCCTGTAAGTCCGAATACCTTAGCTACCTTTAGGATCGTAGTATATTCCTCGGGTAAGATACATCTGCCCTTCGGCAGGGTGATACCTGAGTGATTGCCCGTAAGCCCGAATACCTAAGCTCTCTGTTAGAACAGTAGTATATTCGTTAGTTACAATAGGGCCGCGTCGGCATTAACCTACGACTGCCCGTCTGCCTGCCTAGGCTAATGGCTATGACACCCGTATGCTTGCACTATACCCGCTAATGCTTTGCACGCTCACTGGCGTCACGCTCTCTAATCCCGACGCTTGCTTCCCTTGCCTCATTTCCCAGGAATGCTATACTAGCATGGAGCCTACCAAGGGGCCGAATGGCCCTGCGGGATCTGGAGAAGTCCCGGGTAAAAGGAACCCTTCTCCTAACGCGCCGAACCCAAGACCCTCCATATCTTCCTCCTCATCCTCGTCATCTTTCTCAGCATCGACGTCTTCTTCATCGTCGTTCTCCTCATGTTCTTCTGCATCGAACTCCTCCTGTTCCTCGGCAACATCCGCCCGCTCCACACCCCTCTCCAGCCCAAAGTCTCCTTCCCCAGGTCAACGCAAGGGTAAGACTCGGTCGAGGAAGGGGGTTAAGGCCTCGCGAAGGGCAAAGAAGTCCAAGGGGATAGGAGGAAATCGGTCCCCGTCACCAGCACCAGCTCCGAAGTCGGAACGGGCTTCGTACATCCACCCCCTAGGGCTGAGGAGACAGCATCCGGAGGGGACACTGCTAAAACCACCAAGGGTCGACCAAGGTCCTCCCCAGGAGAATTCAGGGACCGAAAGCCCTCCTTCAAGAACGGATGAGCCCATATGGGTAGAGCTGACCCCCTACAACGCCTTACTATGGGAATTGGACGACCAGTATCCGAGATTGATCCAGGCACTCGTCCGTACGGTCATGCTGCTGGTCCCCAAACCTACACGTACTGCAATTCCGAACCCGGACCACCTAGTCCCCACCAGTAGTCTGTTCGACTACGGACGGTGTCACCAGCCACACGCAGACCTGCGGCTCCACGACCCCAGATACGCAAGCTCCCTCGACGGACCCACTCTCAGCACAAAGGGCCAAACCCATCATCATCGCCGACCGACCCTGCAACGTCACCATCGTGCGCCCGGAAGTGATGATCAGCGTCCAACGAGGTCTACGGGGATTGAGTATCCCCAGGTCAACCCTCCCGGGAGCCAGTAGCTGGAACTCCCCAGGCTCTCGCCGCCTTGGAGACCCCCAGACCGGGTGACCGTACTCGAAGCAGTAGTCCTTATGGGAGGATCCAGGAATATCGGACATGGCAACCGGAATACCCGTAGCCATCTACTTGCCGGACCGAGAGGCCCTACCTGGAGAGGAACCAGGAGTACGAGAGGGGGTATCATGCCGGGCGGAGCTCATCGAGACCGCTTGCCCCCTACTTACGGGAGGAGGACTTCCCTCCGCTGGTACATTTGGAGAGCCACCAGCCCCGTAGCAGGGAAGCGGGCCCCACAGGGAGACCCGGACCAACAGCCCCCGACCATTCCTGGAGGGAGTAAGACCCTCGCCGGTGACGCAGTCACCATATGGTTGCCATATGGAACCTTGGGTATGACCCGGGATGGAGATACCCTGGAACAGGATTCCAGGAAAGGTTTCCTAGATGGTAAACCACGACCGAGAAGGCTCTAACCATATGGTTCACAACCTCTGCAGCTACCAGGCTACCCTTTTTTTGGTCTTCTTTCTTTGTGGACCTTACCTACTGATAGCGACTATGGCAACGCCCCCATACACTACTGATGATTGTGATCTGTTCTATTCCTTATTTCTAAGTGCTCCGTACCCTCTGAGGGGCTGCTACCTCTCCCCAACATTATGTAACCGTATGGAATAAATTACCTAAACCGGAATTGACTCTTGTGTCAGTAGTATATCGGAGAAGGTATTGGGCGTGGGTTCGACTTTTGTCAGATCCACGACCATGATCGGACCCCAGCCAAGGACCACCATCAGGAGATAGTAACCTGGAGCCAAGGTCCCGCAGAGTAGCTATCACTCTCTCCTCGAGGACGACGGGGAAAGGCCTGAACCAGCGTCTCCAAGCCGAAGCCGAGACCGCGTGGCTTAGTCAAGGTGCAGGGGGCTGTGACGAAATTCTCGGCGAATTCGTCACCTGGGGTTTTCCCTCCTAAGTGGTAACGTAGAAAAAGAGAGAGAGAGAAACCAATAATTAATGAGTTCGCGAGAACGGGGAACTCGGGTCCCGGAAATTAACGTAGAACTAGTCCAGCTACCTTTTTCCCATGGACGGCTACCTTAAAAGGCCGAGAACTAGGTTGAGAATCGAAGAATAGAACTTATTCGGTCCTCAGTTTAGCCGCGTGCAACGGTTAAATAATAATGGAGTAAATGAAACATACCTGTTAACTTATTCGGATGCTTTGGACTGGAGGAGTGGTAAAGGTTCTCAATGAGTAGCTCAGCGATGGTTTACATGTCTTCCGAAGAAGTTTATTCGATTGAAAATAGAAATTACACGACCTGCTACCCTGAAATTTTCGCAATCAACTGCTCAGTTCTCGGTGACTTGAGGATAGTATTGCTTGGTCATTGCCGAATTTGAGTGTATATGCGTGTGAATGTTTACGGTGTCAGTATAGGTGTTTATAGGGGTGTATTTGTGTACAGGTCTGTCGCTAACATTCGGCTTTCCTGCTTGAGCTCGTCCCCGAGCTTGTGTGATTGTATGTGCGACGCTGTAGTGCCGTACGTGTGCCTGTGACTTGCGTTGAGTTTGGTCAGTTGACGAATTATCGATTTTTGAAGACTTAGCCGATATCTTGATTTACTCATCGTCTCTCTCTCTTGTTCTCGGTTCGTCTTTTTCTTCCTGCTCGCTGTAATTTAATTCTTCATTTTCGACGTGTGGTTTCCAAATTTTCATTTGACTTACATGAGCGGTGGCTGCATAACGGCGACCTTTCTTATCATTAGTGAGATCAGTGACTCTGTACGTGTCTGCTCCCAGATTCTTAATAATAACAAGAGATCCACGACTCTTGATTTGAAGTTACGTACTCTCGCCTGTGGCTTCAGGTGGCTTTTTGATAAAACCGATGTCTCCTATGTTGTATTCGACTCCTTTAAGTCGATTTTGATCGTATCGTTGCTTATTTTTTTCCTGTTCATGGATGATTATTCCTCGTATCTCTTCTTGAATATGCTGTAGTAGTTGATGACGATTTGTACTCTCATGCGAGAGTTCCCTCAGAGCTCCCTCATCGTGCCGTAGTACGTAACCGTATAATGTTTTAAACGGACTTTTATTTGTGATTTTATTGATGGATTCGTTTAAATTCCGCTGTACTTGTTTGAGATGTGAATCCCATGTTTTCCCATGGTTCGATCCTAAGTTGGCTTGCATCGCGGGTGTTATCACTGCGTTTAGCCGTTCGACCTGTCCGTTGGCCTGAGGTCTCCTGGGCGAATTTAACACGTGGCGTATACCATGTTTACTGCAGAAGTCGGCGCATTTTTATGCTGTGAAGTAGGTACCTCGGTCTGTGATTATTCGTTCAGGCGCTCCGAAATTCAAAATGAAATCATCCATAGCCTTGATTACGTTTGCTGTCGTTGTATCCCGCACTGACTTTAGCGTACAATATTTAGTTAAATTATCCACGATAACTAGTATATACCTGTTCTTGCGTGTCGATGTCACGTACGGCCCAACGTGACCTATGTGTACCGTCGCGAACGGTCGGTGACCTGGGGGTATTGGATGCAGTCCTCCAGGTTGCCTTCCGGTTCTCGTCTTGAGAACGATGCACTTGATGTATGCTTATATATGCTGTCTCGCGTAACGGCGCATGCCTGGGAAATAGTAGTGTTCCTCTAGTTTCGCGATGGTTCGATCCAGTCCTGGGTGGCTCTGGAGGTCATGGAATCTGATCATCATACTCTTCCGCGTGGACTTCCGTACGACAAAGAGTAATTTTTCGTCGTACCGCTTGTAGAGAATGCCTTGCTGCAGTTCGAAGTCCAGGACTAATCCCTTTTCGTACTTTGTTCGCAGTTTTTCGGATTTTAGACGGATTCTAGCCTTCTGCTGGAGGTCCTCATCACTACTTTGATACATGAGAATCTCAGTGGCGTCATCTACGATTGTCAATACACCATTCCATCGCTCTACGGCGATTGCTTCGTCTTCTGCAGGTTAAGTCGGTGCTCTGCTCAAGGCATCGACGTGAGCCATTTTAACTCCTGCCCGATGCTCGATATCGAATCGGAATTCGGTGAGCAAGCCATACCAACGTGCTATTTGTGATACCTGCGTTTTGGCTGCGTTGAGGTAAATGAGGGCTTGGCAGTCACTCACAATTTTGAAGTGTATATTGATCAGTAGATGTCTCAATCAAGACACTGCCCAGATAATGGCTAGTAATTCCATCTTTGACGAGTGGTAATTTTCTTCGGGTTCCGTGGTTTTGCGGCTTATGGCATAAACTAGGCGTAGATTGTTCAAGTCATCCTGTTGTAACAGTATGGCGCCTATGCCCTTGCTACTTGGGTCGCTGTGTAATTCGGTTGGATGTGGAGGATTGAACGGTTTCAATACTGGTCGACTAGTTATGGCGTGCTGTAACGTTTTAAATGATGCTTGCTGCTCGTCTCCCCACCGAAACTCGGCGTCTTTCCTCAAAAGGGTCGACAGTTGGGCTGCTATTGTTGCAAATGACGGAATGAACTTCCGGAAAAAGCTCGTTAATCCCAGGTACCGACGCATCTGGTGGACATCTTTAGGAATGGGAAAGTTGTCGATGGCTGATACTTTCCTCTGGCCTGGTTGAATGCCTTGTTTACTAATACTGTTTCCGAGATATTCCACCTCGTCCACGATGAAGTAACTCTTCTTCAGGTTGATTGTCAGTCCTGCTCGTGCCAATGCTTCAAGCACTTAGATCAGGCGATCTTTGAGGTCCGCCCAGTTTTTCCCGGGGATTAGGATGTCGTCCAGGTGTTGAAGAAGAAGGGTGCATTCATTAGCCCAAATATTACTCGGGTGAACTCACCTGTTTCATCCGGAGTGATTAAAGCGGTTTTTGCCCTTGCTTCTACCGTTAATGACACTTGTAGGTATCCATGGGCGAGGTCGTGATAAATAGCGCTGCGTCGTTGATCTGTCTCTGATGTTCTTCTAGATCAGGCAGAGAAAGGTGAATTCTCTCTGTCTGCTTGGTCAGGTGTCTGTAGTCTACGACGAGACGATCCTCGCCGGTTTTCTTTTTCACCAGTAGCACGGGACTAGCATAGCGTGAGGTTGTTTCCGTAACGATGCCTACTTCTTACCATTCCTTCACTATTTTTCTCATAGTTTCCCTCTCCTTATCGCTGGCCTTATAGGGACGCTTAACGACAGGTTTACTTTCTGGTATTTCGGTGATGTCCATGGAGACAAAGTCGGTGCAGCAAATTTCGAAGATGTTCTTGGTGATAGTTCGTCTATACTTATTCAGGATTTGAACCAATTCGCTTCGCTCGTCTGCAACTGCGGCTACACCGATGTTCAGCTCGTCTTCAGTGCCCGGTTCTATCGTGCGATTTTGTCGAAATTCAGGTGGAAACGTAACGGTTCCTCTGATGAGGTGCTCGTCTGCTTTCAGTTTCCGTGTACTCCTACCGAGATTCAGTACGGGTAGTGCTGCGCTTTCATTCTCGTCGATCACATGTATCATCGTTACTCGATATGTTGGAATCTCGGTGTCTTACTTGATACGTAGTCCTTGTGTGCTGATGTCATTGTCGGTACTTACTACCGGTGAAATATCGTGGTTTGCTTCGAAACGTAGTTCTTCTCCAACTCTATGATAGTTGACCAATGGGTGATCGGTATATGTGCGGCCGATCAGGGTCCCGGTAGTCTGGGAATCGTCCGGCACTATGTGGAATTGTACTGGTTTTACCATAACGTCGTCGATCATGACATCTTGTACCACCATTCCTGATGAGCTGACCTTATAGCCCTCGGGTCCGAAACTGCGTAAACTTAAAGATTGTTTAGCCCATTTCAGATCATTGCAAAGGACTGTGGATGTTTTGATGGTGCATACAGCGCTACCAGGATCAATCAGATCCTTTGCAGTGAGATAACCCACTTTTACGTCTTCAAGGTATTTAAGTATAGGATTATCAGGGCTTGTACTTACGAAATTCACTACGGTTGAGGTATTTACATGCTCTCCAAGTTTATGTGATTTCTTACATTTTCTGCAGTACCTGATCGCCAGAGTTTCAGGACAGTCCTTGGATACGTGACCATACTTGTCACAGTTGAAGCACTTGGGTTCGCCTGCTGCGTTGTAATCGGGGAGATTCATGCCTGCATTCGTTGACGATGCCTTGCCTGCCTTGGGTTGAATCGCGGTTTGATTCTGCGTTGATGCGCCTGAATCTCTTGAGTGTGCCGAGGTTGTCGTATCCTTCGGTAGGGTAGTTGCATTCATTCCTCTTGCTAGGGTGCTCGTGCTCGTGGATTTTTGCTTGCCTGCTATTGTTGCTGTTTTTTCACGTTCTCCTCTGATGCGGCGAACACGTTGCTCGCGCATCACTTCATCTGTCGTCATGCTGTGATACAAGTCATTAAGATTTTGATGACTTTTTAAACTCATAGATTTCTATAGATCTTTTGACCATAGGCCAATCAAAATTTGCTCCTTCGTCTCCCTAAAAGATAGGTTGAGTCGACTCATTTGCGTGCTCTAGAATAGAAATATGCGGTGAGATCTTCATCTTTGGCTTGTGTCCGGGCCTGCATGTCGTTCCATAGTTCGGTTGCACCTTCGATGACCAGAAAAGCGTTTTTGAATTTACCTTCAAATGCTTCGAAAGTTGCGATGCTGTCCGCATAAAGCCGATACCAATCTCTGGCACCGTCGGACATGTTCATGGTAGCGGTTTCCAAAGCGATGTCGTTTGTCCAACGCTGACGTTTTTTCATGCTATTCCATGTGTCGATCCACTCTCGCGCTGCTCGTGGGCCGCTTGTGCCGTCGAATATTTTAATTTGTTTGGATAAATCGGGCATGACATTGTAGGTTTGTCATTCTTGCGGGTTTGTGTTGAGTCCACGAATAAAATTAGCCATAAACTGATCTCGTCTCTTGTTATCTTCCATCATCATAGTAATTAAACGTTCTGCCATGGACCCGCTGAAGGTATCGTGATTTAATGATTGGTTATGCTGATTGTGTTGGTTCTGCAGTGGTATGGGGCGTACGGCGTATTTTGCTCCGGTTTATATTCCATGTCCGTTACTGAGGTAGGTTGGCTGTTTACCTGTAAAATGTTTGAAGTGTACGTGGGCTGGCCTTGATAGTTGTCGAAATTTAGGTTTCGATTCGATCGATAGACTTGAGTCGGTGGCCCTCATCGTGTTGTTGCGAACGCTGAGGACGTTGGGGGAGGAAACATGCACTCCTATCCCTCTGACCATCGTTGTCCGTCGTAGCTTTGCGATGTTTGATAGGGCGTACCGGCGTGTGTGGAAGGAATATTGCCTCTACTTATCCCGGACGTGGTTGTGTATCCCCCACTTGATGACTTCTGCTGAGATGTGGAATTTGCTGGTTTTTTTACGTCAGTCCTACGACGCTCCCTTCTTCGTATATTCGTTGTAAGTGTATGTTCTGCTACTGATCTGGGCACTCTAGATGCCTCATTCACCGCTCCTTCAGGATCTTCTTGGTCACCCGAAGACAGAGCTCGAGTTAATTCTTCTGCTAAATTTAAATTGTTTTGAGAGAAATCATCGAAGGACTGCTCCGAGATACCTTCGGTGCTGGTCACTCGGTTTCTCTGCTGATGCGCGTCCATGCCGAATGCTTGCAATCGTGAGATTTTTCGTAACTTTTACTAATTCACTCCCTCGCGACGTGTTCGACTAACTTTTGGATTTTTATCCCACTTTTGATTTGTTAGCTTATTCCGATCATTTAGACTGGAGGAGTGGTAAAGGTTCTCAATGAGTAGCTCAGCGATGCTTTACATGTGTTCCGTAGAAGTTTATTCGATAGGAAATAGAAATTACACAATCTGCTACCCCGAAAGGTTCGCAATCAACTGCTCAGTTCACGGCGACATGAGGATAGTATTGCTTGGTCATTGCCGAAATTGAGTGTATATGTGTGTGAATGTTTATGGTGTCAGTATAGGTCTTTATAGGTGTGTATTTGTGTACAGGTCTGTCGCTAACTTGCCAATAGAGAAAATTAAAATAAATAAAAGTAGAAAGAATAGAATGGATTTAGAGTCGTGAATTTTTGGGGCAGTATAGAAGTAGAGAGAGACCAAAATAGCAAAAAGTCGAGGATTAAGGGCCAGAGTACTGCCGTGGTTGCTTTGGACGATATAATGTACCTCTCGGTAAGCCTCTGTAACCCTTTTTAGCGGGTCAAAAGGTTAGGAACATAGGTCGGGCTGAAATGCCTGCGCTCCTTCGCGCAAGAGTGTTAGGATTTTCAGGTGGAAGGCCGGAGGAATAAAAACCCAGTTATTTCAACGGATGGCCGTTTCAGTTTTGTCTGTGAAAGACTGTGCGAAAACTCCTAATTCCTCTCCGGAGAGGTCCACCTGGCGATAGCCATCCGATGGCTATGATAATATGGGCGAAAATCTGTCCCTAAGGTCTCATTTCAGTAAAAAGTAGGAGAAAAAAAATAATAACGCCCAATTTAAGAAGTATTTCGGTAAAAATTACTTAAAAGAATAAATAAGCCCTAATTTAATAAGTAAATCGCAAAATTAAGGATTAAAAAGAGATCGTGGAGGATATTTGGGTATTTAAATCCTCCCGCGTAAACTGAGGAAAATAGGTCACTAGATTCTCGGCCGGTCATATCACTAGCGCACGGGCCGTCGGTAACCCCCATCACGATGTAACAACTCAAGGGGGAATACACGAGAGCGGCCATATCATTCCGTTTCCAGCCAGCACGCGTGCTACCTCAAAAAAGAATTCTCTACCTTTACTGCGACACGTAGAAGATTTCCGAGCGGGAAAACTTCAACTCCCTCGAGGAATCTTATCATAGTGAGTACCTGCGTCCTTATATAAGTGGGGAAAATCAGGGTTTTAGGGCTACCTGACGGAGTTTCAGTGCTGGCTGGAAAAACGCGGTGTGCTACCTCGCCGATGACGCCATTCTCGTAAAATGGGCAGAATAGCCCGAAAATCGGCCCTTCGCTCTCTCCAGCTACCTATGCGACCTCGAGAGAAGCCGGCAGCTACCTAACAGTGTTAGTTTAAGTATTTTAATGAGGAAAAATCGGTAAAATGAAGAAAGTGGTACCTGACACTGTTGCGGACATCGCAGTTAACAACAATTTTAGCAATTGAAAGTGGAAGAAAAATTAATAATATTAACAAACTCCATCGATTTTATAACTCATGAGGCACGGAAAAAGTTCCATTTTGAATATTAAGCGAGATGGCTAAACCCAACTACCCCCTGGCGTAGAATTTGACTATGGGAGCGGCAAGAGGCACCCACCAACGAACACCAACAAGGGGCCTAATAAGGAAAAGAGCCGAAACCGCCCTGTCGTAACAGCAGGTAAATACCGACAGATTGCCATTGGGAAAAACCAATAAAACCACCTATGGGTGGAACTAAATAGGACTAAGGGAGAAAGGTAAGGAACAAACGACATATGGTGTTGCTTTCCTAACTGAAATTTTCCAATATCCATTTGGGACATAAAATTTCAATTAAAATATTCACTTTTATGACCCGAGATGAGTCACTTCAAGTATTGGAATCTCCGAAATGAGTCACTCCAAAAAACGGTGGAACAATTGTCGTCTTAGAGCAACACCTGGCGTGTTTTCTATTTTCCATGTGTGAGAAAGAGACGTTTACGGCTTTCGATCTCCTAGACCTAATCAAATAAGTGGAGGGGAGATAGAAGCATAGGAGTTTAGAGGGCTGATTAGTATAAAAAGGGGTGGATTTTTCCCCGCACTCAGCAGTGGTTGTCTAAATTTTGTTCGAGAGAGTAGTGGTTGTCTAAATTTTCATCGAACGAGTTCGTTCCCGAGAGTCAGTCACAGCATTCAGTACCAGTTCCAGTCAAGAGTACACCCCAGAGTTTGTACTCAGAAATCGCCCCCCGTGGTATAAGCGACTTTCTCAACTGGGTTAGCTTGGACTCATTACTGGACTCTTTGGGCCCCATCATCTCAACTCATCGGCAAACACTGACTCAATAATTGAAGCAGTCGAGTTAATTCCAGTCAGTGTTCCTGAAATTAGTCCTAGAGATTTAGACCAGAAAGAAATTGTACCAGAGAGATTTTTGTACCAGAGAGTTTTGCACCAGAGACATTGTACGAGAAAAATTGTACCAGAGAGATTTTGTACCCGAGAATTTAATCCCAGAGCATTTACGCCAGAGGAATTGTTCCTCAGAAATCACCCCCGTGGTATAACCGATTTTCTTCTAGTTGACCCGTCGCCGATTATCTCAACTTATCAACGGACTCTCACAAATAGAGTGGAGCTTCCAGAATCGAGAATTGGCAGCTATATTTTACGTCCACGCCAGGAGCTCTGTCGACCTGTTTTTCTTCACCCTTCGCCGGAGCTGCGAAAGTCTTTATTACGAGTTTCTGCGCTGAGTTTCCAGAATCGAGATTTGGCAATTATATTTTACGTCCAGGCCAGGAGACCTGTCGACCGTTCGTTGTTCATCTTTCACCTGAGCTGTGAAAGTCTTCATTACGAATTTCTGTGCTGAGTTTGCAGAATCGAGATTTGGCAGTTATATTTTACGTCCAG
>JAPYZM010004253.1:0-30948 GCA_030522845.1 Psyttalia concolor
ACTTGTTACGAAATATACTATTTCAATACAAGTGAAAAAAAGAGTAGTTTTTAAGGAGTGCGAGGGTTAAAACCCGATTTGTAATCCCACGGGTTGGAAACTGCTTTTTTTCAAGTGAATCGAACTAGTATATTTCGTAACAAGTGAAGAAAAATGGTTTTTGGCGAGTGATATAATCCCACGAGTCAAAAACCACTTTTCTCACGTGTTACGAACAATATTTTTCATCTCAATGTGGCGGAAAAGCACTTTTTAGTCACTCGACGCAAAGCGGAGAGTGACTGAAAAGTTACTTTTCCGACACAGCGTGATGAAAAATATTTTTTATCACGCTGTGTCGGAAAAATAACTTTCAGTCACTCGACGCGAAGCGGAGACTTTTCGACGCATTGAGACGAAAAAGCACTTTTCAGCCACTCGACGTGAAGCGGAGAGTGACTGAAAACTTACTTTTTCGTCACAGCGTGATGAAAAATTATGTTCGTAACTCGTGAAAAAAGTGGTTTTGGACTCGTGGGATTATATCCCTCGCCTTGGGCTCGTGATATAAACCTCCCACTCGCCAAAAACCATTTTTTTTCACTTGTTACGAAATATACTATTACGACAGTAGTCAAAAAAGGGCACATTTTTCACGCGTCGCTCGACAATAGTGAAAAAAAGGGCATTTTTTTCACTTGTCTCATAAAACCCATTTCAGATTTCAATTCCTTGCGAGTTTCATCGAATACCCCGAATGATGGACGATACTCTCTTTAACGTCATTGCATCCCAACTCTCCAACAAATTAAAACAATTTCCCTCGACGTCTTCAACACGAGCTATTATATCCTCGACACTACGTAGAATCCACCTGATATCGTTAGCCTTCGCATGTGGACGAGTGTACTGAACTAGTTTTTGCCCACAGTACAAGCGAATAAGCCTCATGTGTATGTCGGTAGACCGCTTGGCACCTCCCTTTTGCCAACTTGACTCTCTCAACTCGTTCACCACAACTCCCTCTCTCTCACACACACACACTTTCCGTGAGAGCCCAAGGCGAAGACATCCGTCCAATTCAGTTTCCACCTCAGTCTCTCGATTCCCCCCCTGACTCCACCTGTGTCCGGCTCGTACACAGGATTTTCTGGATGTATAGATATACATTTTGTCCACAACATCTACGTAAACCTTGGAAGTCCACATTGGTGGATCAAAAGTCACATGGAAAGCACGAGTTAAGTAGTAAAGAGATCCGTTGAGTCAGCCTTGGAAAACGAATAATCAGCGAAATAACGTCAAATCAATTTCGTCAATAATTGCAGCTGTAATTTCCATATAAAAAGAACACTAAAATCCATCAGCGAAGGCCAAAACGACTGCGGTAATAATTCAACCGACAATTACCCAGGGAATAAAAAAAAATTGACAAAGCATTCAATGTAATAATTTACTCCGGTGAAGGAAAAAAAATATATTGAGCACTTTAACGTTTATCGGTAGATATGCAGGTGTTGCCGGCTTATCTTGGCGAGAAATTGTGGGTCGGCATCTCGGCCGGAAGAAAAATTAGCCCGGCACATCAGAATGGGAGAGAATCCACTGCGGGAGGGGAAGAGAGAGAACTTTTCAGGATCAGTTTCGGGATTTCGATGTCTGGATGGTATTCTCAAAAGACAATAGTAGACCGTGTACTGAGAGAAAACTAGTCTTGATAAAAAAGATTTACGGGAAGCGGAAAAGTATTTGTCAGTTTTTCAAGTTGGGAGAGCCCCCCGTAAATCCATGTATTCTCATACTCCCAGAGAACCAAAGAGAATTGAATCCTCGGGTGTAATACAAAAATTTGCAAAAAGTGGGCAATTCTTTATCTGATACCTCGGCTTGTGAAATTCAGGAATTTTGGTTAGATTCCACTACTAACACTTTTATTATTAATTCGAGAGACTAGAAAATTGATCTTAAAGTTATTTAAAATTATTTATACACTTTTTACAAATAACAAAATATGAAAATCGTCAATTTATAATAATTTGCAGTCTCAAAAACACTTGAAAATTCCCTCGGGAGAGAGGAATCCTCTCGAAAGATTTTTTCTTTCGGTATTAGACCGAAAAAATGCATCGGAAAATTTCGCGATTATTAAAATTCTAAGCCAACACATTTAATTATCGCAAATCGCATCAAATTTCAGAATGATTGTTCTTCGCGGGCTCAAATAAATTCTCATTAATGAATATCATCTCGCGTTATGTCATGAATTTATTAGTGATCGAAACACTGGAACTGCATAAAAAAATAGTTTATGTCATTGTGCCCGTAATCCGCGATTTAACCGAGCGAAGCGAGGTTAGAATCACGTGATTACGGGCACCTATGGCATAAAATAGTTTACCGCGATTTAACCGAGCGAAGCGAGGTTAGAATCGCGTGATTACGGGCACCTATGGCATAAATTTTTGTATGAGCTTATGTGCGTACCTGTGCGATATCCTCACTCCGGCACTAACAGAAAACCATACTTGCTGCTCTCATCGCATATCATCTGCATACATACTGCTCTCGTGAGCAGTAATTTTTGTATCCGTGACGTGAATCTTCTTTGTCGAAAGTAGTTTTTTCACTCGGTCTAGGAATAAAAGTACTCATGAGACTTGAGAATTTTCAAATTGAACGGAGTCTCGTGTCGAGTTCATCTGCTTTTTCAAAGTTTTTTTTTTCTCCCAGTGTTCACTCCGGGACGGAGCGAACTTGAGATAGCTAGACAGCGTGGCAGCGGGTTTGTAGGCACGGCACCAACTCACACAGCCTATCATTCACAAACACACAAACGGAAAATAAGCGATCGAAAAATCAACTAAAAAGTTAAACGACTTGTTGCAGGCGAACGAGGTTTTCAAGTAGCGGGGGAATGTAGCTCGATAGTTTGAGTTAAATATTCCACGTTCGAATTCCGTGGATGGAAATTCCAGGGAGGTTGAATATTTGTTAGACAAAGAGGGAGGAATGAACGAGTGCAATGCGTTTGGTTTGGGTGTCTGAGGAGAGAAAGGGGAACTGTTGGCGATAGACAGCGTGGCAGCGACACAACCGATAAAGGGAGAAAAAAAAGGCAAATGGGAAGAAAAAGAGTGAGTAAGAAGAATCGAGTCACGTATAGAGTTGGCGAGCGTACATTCACGGATACCATACATTGAGCGAATGCAATCGAGCGTCCGACGCGTTTCGCATCCAAGTAATCGGCTGAATTAATGCCCCGAGGCCTGGGGACTTGTGGATAGATCACAACGCGAGAAATTCGATTCTCCGCTGGCGAATTGTAGGAAAGAAAATTATCCTGGAGTAATTAGCTGGCTCGTAGCCATGGCTCTCGCAAATTTTACTGTTAGGAATTTTTCGCTGAAATTGCCGATGAATTTGACAATTTTGTTTTTCATTTTAGAGATTATTTTTCCTGCTAACTTTTAGTAAAAAAATCCAGGAAAATTTAATGTAAATGAGCTGTTGCTGAAGATTACAAGATTTTTTTTTCTCTAATTTCAGAAGTTATTTTCTAACAGTCCGCTGAAAATTCATAAATTAATAACGTTATCAGTGATTGAAACTTTTTACATTTTGACGGCATATCACATTAACTTTGTTATTATTCCGAAGCTTCAATTTTCAGGGGTTTCAAATACAGAAATAAAAATAATAAAAATTTGTCTAAAATTCAATTTTTCTATTTTAGCGGTTCATACAATAGAAGAAAGAATCTATCAATTCGATTGTCACAAGAGAAACGCCCCAAATTCGATAAAGTTCCAATTATTCCTAAAATCAAATTTATTTAAACCCTTCATCGACGAGAGAACGCGCCGCCTCTTAATCGACCACTGGAGGAACGTTCTGGAAAGAAGTATTGAACGTCGAGTTTGAACGAGGAGTTATTTTTCGAAACAATTTTTTGAGGGCCATTGTAACGAGATCAATCGCTGGGTCTTATCGACAACGATAATTTGAAGAGCAGAATAGATTACAGACCTTCGGGGGGGAGCAGAGAATTTCTAATACACGTAGATTACAGGGAAGATTGAAAGATAGAATTGTTCGTCAAATGCAAAGACACTAAATGATGAAACAAAAACTGTTAGAAGGAATAAATGAAATTTCAAATTTCAGTGAAACTTGAATGGAATTTCGATTGCGTAATATAACAGGAGTAGAATTCGTTTGAATGACATTTGAATTATTTATTTATTAGGCGTTCAAGAGTATATTTCTTTAGTTGTTGTCAATACTCGTATGTCAAAATCAATTTTTCTCTCAACAGAGATCATGCCGTTAAAAATTGTCAACTCTAGATCCTTCGATCTCGTTTACCTTTTTGAAAAAGTTTTCAACAATTGCGAAGCGAAATACAGAGTAGGCAATTTTAAACAATCTAACGAACGTTAAAAATTAATGTTTACATTTAAAAACAAAAATGAGGTACAACGGATTGAGCTAGACATGGTTTGTAGTTTTTGGGCATTCCAGGGTATCCCTGGAAAATTAAAATTCCGTTTGAATTCCCTCAATCGACGATAAACATTGGCAATTTAAAAAAAATGCTTTTCCTTTTGGAACTTAAAATTGCGAGAGGTGAAATTGGTCTGGAAATTAAAGACGGAAGTTGGATAAAAATATCGCGCGCTACATCCGTCCCCGATACTGATAAATTTTATACTGTTACATATGCATAATCGTAACTCAATCTTACCGAGAAATTACACTCGAATATTTCCCACGATCATACCGGCGATAGCTATTGTAAACGCAAATTATAAAGGAAAACAGGCGTAAAAAGAGAGATATAAAAGCAAAACGGATGATAAAAAATTGCAAGTAAAATCGATAGTATTTTAGAGGCGATTGTCAGGGTGAAAGTAAAACGTTTCTAATTTCGGATATGTATCTTTAGAACGTATGAGTTACAGTTTATCACATGGTGGTAACATAATATCGAATAAAATGGCTATTGAGGTGGTATGTCTATTGCCACACATTGCTTTCCCACTATTGACAACTATTTACACGAATTAAATATCCGTTTTCATGCGGCTTACGTATAGAATGCGACAGGAATTGGAAAGGTGTACACTGAGTGCCTCTGCGTGATAAGAATGAGGATTTCACGATGCTCGGGGACTGGAGAAATCGTGGAAAAAATGGTGAACAAGTTTTTTTTTCAATTGCGAATTTGCATGAATTTGTTTGCTTCCGATTGAACATTTTGCGATCAAGGAATTTATAGATTTTGGGATTGTCCGAGGGAATAAGTTGGCATATGGTGAACCGTTGGGAGGCCAGGTTTCCTTGCGGACGGCATATGTGAATGCCAAATTATATCCTGGTCAAAAGGAATTTTCATTAAAAAAATTCAAATGATAGGTAACAGAGATTTCGGCTCATGATTGATATGGTTTGGGAAGGAGTCTGAGGGGAGTCAAAAAAGAGAATTAGAGCCAGCATTATATTTTCATCACGCTGTGTCGGAAAAGTAGCTTTTCAGTCACTCTCCGCTTCGCGTCGAGTGATTAAAAAGTGCTTTTTCGACACATTGAGATGAAATAGTATATTTCGTAACAAGTGAAAAAAAATCCCAGGAGTCAAAAATCACTTTTTTCACGTGTTACGAACAATATTTTTCATCTCAATGTGTCGAAGAAGCACTTTTTAGTCATTCGACGCAAAGCGGAGAGTGACTGAAAAGTTACTTTTCCGACACAGCGTGATGAAATAGTATATTTCGTAACAAGTGAAAAAAGTGAGAGGTTTATAGCACGAGCCGAAGGCGAGTGATATAAACCTCCCACTCACGAAAAACCATTTTTTCTTCACTTGTTACGAAATATACTATTTTATGTAATAGTATATTGTGCAACTAGTGCGTAAAGTAGCATTTTTTTTGCACGAGTGCTAGGCGATCACACGAGGCGAAAAAGGCGATACGCACATGTTGCACGCCTAATTTTTTGCAATACGTGTGTAAAGCGAAGCTCTAGGCACGAGTTTCACTTTACGCACGATTTCCGACTTTTACGCACACTGTGCGGAAAATTAACACTTTACGCACGAAAACCGGTACCGAAAAGTGAACTTTTTGGGCAGGTATTGCAAAAAAGTTTTTTAAAGTTTCTCATGAATTAGGGACCGAATGAGGTTGCGTAAATTTGTCTAAAGTCGCAGAAAAAGCGCGACAATGGGGGAGCAAATTTTTTTTCGAAAAGGGAATTTTTGTAAATTTTTTTTGCTTCCGATTGAACATTTTGGGATCAATGGATATATTTATTTTCGGATTTCCTTTAGAAATAACTTGAGATGTTGGGTTTTCGAGGACGTCCATATGTGAGTGCACAAGTCTGGGATTAAAAAAAATCAATCTTCCCAAAAAAATTTCAAACGATCGGTAAAAATATGAGATTTTGGCCTGTGATCGATATTATTAGAGCGGACATCTGAGCGGAATAATAAACAAGATTATAAACAGTGCTCTACATTGTTTTTCTTTAAAGTATTTTCCAAGCTTCTTATAAATTAATGACTTAATGAAGAATGGTCGATTTTTATAAAATCGTAGAAAAAAATCTACAGAAATGGAATCGTATGAATGAAATATTGCCAGTCAGTAAAAAATAAATTGAAAAAATAAAAAAATGGTATAAATACTAGCAGGAAGAACCCTTTATTTTTAGGCACCAATCACAACATTTTCAAGAGCACAGAATCTCGCTGATTGGTATAATCAATTTTCGAGATGCTCGAGAAACTTCGGGAAGAAGATGGATGGTGTGCTCTCCATTCAGATTAAAATTTCCCGGACTTTTCAATGACACCACCCACAATCTTCACTATATGTTGTATGAAAACATGAAGGACTGAAGGTTGTAGGTTGTGTCACCGAAAACACAGCGACCATTCACCCGAAACTAAAAAAAACTGACCCGTTTTTCGAAGTAGTCGCCGAAATACAAGATGGTCTGTCAAGGTTGTGAAGGTGACTACGTGTCGATGGTGCACGTAGGCAAAATTGAAACGATATCAAGCTATAAAGGCATTTCATTTACGGCAGGTCTTCTTCAAATTAAAAAAAATTTCTGTTACTAGATTCCTCAGTTTACCATAATTCTTTTTCCCGTAGGCAGTAGATTACGCACGCTAGATAAGGCTCGAAAAATTATGATTTTCAATCAAATGAAAGATCATAATCTCCTACTTGACGATAATTAGGTGCGGGCAGTATAAAATGACGATAATAATATAGTTATCAATTTATAATTATACCCGCAATTCCCCAGATATTTTGATCGATGGAAACAACATGGCAGTCGAATTCCACTTATGAAAAAAATAATTATTATTATTCCTACACACACAGCCTGCACTTAAGACCTAATTATCGTCAAGTAAGAGCTTATGATCCTCCATTTGATTGAAAAATCATAATTTTTCCGGCTTTGTCGCGTGTGTAGTCTCCTCTGGCGTAAAGGGTTGAAAAGTAGGGAAATCTGGGGAATCTAGCCAACAAAAATAGAGAAACAATTTGAAGAAGACGGGTCTTAATAATAATTTTATTTAATTCCATTGATATTGGCGAGGCGGGTTTTTTTCATCTTAGCAGCATCCTTAAGCATCTTAACCAGATGCTTTTTTTTAAATAACCTTTTTTGTTGCAGTTTCCGCATAATTTGAGACACAAGACACGAGATTCAACTCACAAACGGTCATAAATGGGGGATTTTTAATCCAACGTGGGTGTGAATAACCCCCCAACCCTATTGACGTGTTTTTTACCCTGGGAAAAAAAATTTAATTTCGCCAAACATATTTTTTATGAATAACTAAATGCCCGAAATTCCTACAGCAAAACTCGCCTCCAATTCTTACCAGAAAAATATTTTATTCGCAAAATTAGATTTTTTTTTCTCAGTGGGGGACAAAACTGTCAGTAGAACATATGAATCCCTCAGCCCCTCAACATTTCTATCGGAAAAAAAAGTCAAAACAAAATCTACAATTAAACAAATTGGTTAAAAATGCGAGGACATAAAAATACATGAGAATAGAAGTTTCCAAGAGCTCTCCCGGAAATTGCAGCCAATAATTTACGACATTCTTGCAGTGCACTTGCTCCGGACTTACTACAAAAAAATTATCTAATATAATTACCAGTCTCAACCGCTAATGGACATTCCCGTTAATTCCCTATTTTTCCTCCCCCAAATTGAGCTCCCCAGAATTTCACGCGTGATTTTATCCCTCCACCCCACGCGGAGGAGGGAAAATTTTGTAAGACTATTACCAAATGGAACAAAAATGCCTGCCCACCCCATCTTCCTCCCCATATAATTATTACCTCCGTACGATATACTGCCCTTGAAATTTTGTTGCGCCTCACGTCTCCCTCACCTCAATATAAATTTGAATCTCAAGTAAAGAAGTCCGCGTTAAAAAATATAATTTTTCAGTGGATCACCTTCTCCTTGCATTCCCGCCCTTCCTCGAGGGCAACCCCCGACGAAGGCGCCCGGGGGCCCCCTGGCTCCCAAAATAAAGAAATCGGGGATGGCCGAGTGAAATAACCGTCAGAGAAAATTTTTCTTTTAAAAATTTCCGTTCAAAAAATTTCAATTCTAAAAAAAACCCGGTTTTCCCCAGCGTCTCAAATGATTTTCCCATTCATGACCTTTCCCAGAAGCTGCCGCCGGGCGACGCGCGTGGAGGCCACCCCCGTCGGCTCCCAAGATGATCAACTCGAGGATCGCATACAGGAAAAAAAAACAGAAACATAAGAACAAACGACACATGTTATTACGAAGATTGCAGAGTCCATTTGTGGCGACACTCATGAACGGAGCCACCGTTACAATTGGGTCGTTGGATTGGGAAGGTGGGGTCGTTCTTCACATGCGTGGATATGTGCCCGATACAACTGTATTTGTGGATAGTTGGGAAGGGAAGACCAGCAGGAGCAAAAAGAAGTGAAAAAAAAGCCAAGAGAGAAAATAGGGAGGGTGACGAGTCTGCCGACGGTATATTAGGCACGGGATGTCGCGACGCCCTCGTCACAACCCCATTCGAACGCCTAGGAGTGTGTTGTCCCGTGTTTGATCAACAGGTGTAACTCGTGAATTGAAGAATAAGTGGAATTCGAGGTGAGTGAATGCAATTTTTTTTACAAACAAATTCAGTGATTTAAATCGAAAAAAAAGTGACACTTGCATAATTCCTCACTGCACAATCGCTCATTAGTGAATTTTTTCGCCCCCCCCCCCTCTCTCGCCCCTTCAATTTCTTCCTCTCCTCTCGTCCTTTCCGAGAGAACTTGGAAAAGCGTCCAGCTGTCTGCGAAGCCGTTTAATTGGGTCTTAATTCGTGTCAATTGACTGCATTTCACGCTACACCAGCTTTCGCATCAACTGTTGGATAAAGACATACAAAACAATTTAGAGTTTTTTATTATTGCTTCTTGGAACACCGGAAAACATCACTGACGTTGGTTTCTTAAATGATTCAACTTGTTGCGTTCTAGTCGGATGGTTTCAATGCTTCAGTTTTCAAAAGTCGTCGTCATAACGGTCTATGACGTATATCAAAACAATTGATAATGCTCATTGAAATTGAGTGTTGTTTTGATTATGTAGTACGTCAATTGGAGAGCACCTTTTGTTAGTAATTAATTAAATCGCTAGTTGAGTTGTGAATTAGTTTTACCGAGCGGTCAGGAATTTTTTGACGACGGTCTAGATAACTTTTCCGAAATAATCGGCAAATTTTGAAGTCTAAAGTTTTATTTTAAAGCACAAGCCAAAATAACAACTATTTTTTTCGTTTGGCAAGAAAATACACCGGAATTTTATATTAATAGGGAGTGGTTAAATAGAATAACATTTACTCTCAAAACTTTGGGAGTAATTTTCCAAAAGTGTATTTTTTTAGTTACTCATATGCTGAGTACATTTGCCCGAGCCGATGGAAAGAAGTGAACCAAGTTTAGATAAAAAGAGATAAAGCGGACGACACAATAAGATTTCGTTTTGTTCAATTGTTCTCCAATTTGTTTGTCGGGAGACCTGAAATTCTGAATCGATTTCCTAAAAAAAATTTATAAATTTGCAATACTTGAGGTAAATACAAAATAGTATATTTCTCACCTAGGGAGGAAAAGTAGACAAGTCGTCCTCGGGTGCAAAATTACGACCCGAGCCACAGGCGAGGGTTGTAAACGCGTGGGGGATGCTTGTCTGATTCTCCTCCCGAGGGTTGAATACGATTTTTCTGCTGAAATGGACGAAAGTGAGCGGTTTTAATCCAGCGAAGCCAGGTTAGAATGCTCACTTTCCGTCCATGTGTAGGCAGAAAAATTCGTTATGACTGCAATATTTTTGTCATTATTACGTCATCAAAATTGATTTACTCATATTATTCCTCCCCTCCCCCCTCGCGTAATAGGAGTTTTGGAGAATAAACATTTGATTATAGTTGGACTATAATTTTATGAGAAAGCCCCATCAGTTCTACGACTCTGATCAAACACACTTGAACTCTCATTAAAATCAGCAAATGTTTTTTCGTCACTGACGTCTATTATGTTTATTTCCGTGTCTTCCGACATCTATTATCTCAGCGTCTCCCTCACATATCGTTTCAATTACACCATTCAAGCCGGTTATTAATCAAAACGTCATCGATCGGGTACAGTGAGAGGAAAAGAAGAAAAAAAAAATTGGCAGAGTGAAGAAAATGAGGAGGAGGCGGTTGAGAAGAGAACAATTGGGCCGACGATCGCTGTGTCTCATCATTGACGCGTTTCACTTGTGGCACATTCATTACTGTCGAATAGGGGAAAGAAACTCAAGCGATAAATTATTTAAGTTCAATCAGCGAAACATCAAGTAAACTGAGGTTGATAGACAACTGGTGCCGCTTAGTTGTCATTTCACTGGCATTATACTTTCACAACTGGAAAAATAATCTCCAATCTGATGTGCGAAAAAGGAATGGAATTGCATCCAGATTGAACTAGTACGAATTCATTTTCACGTCGGAACTAACAATTTTCAATCGTCAATCTTCATTGAGAAAAACGTCATTATTAATTCCTCCTAAAAGGTCACGTACAGGTAGTGTTAATCTTAATTTTCTCGTAATGGGCATCAATGATTGTCACGTGCAGGTGTCGTGCAATTCCAGATTAATCTGCCCACTAATTTGTGGACACTCGTGATCCCTGATTTTTTTTTTTATTATAACTGTAAAATTCTGAAAATATTAACTGAGTTTCCGTGATTTCTATTAAAAAATAATTGAACGCAAATTCAAATTGCATGGACTTCGTTCGTCCAATCAAGAATTCAGGACAAAATTTAATAGTTGATAGATTGATTTTGCAAATTCACTCAGAAATACTTAACAACCGGCAGTTTGGCGCTGCGGACTGAGTCTATAGTTCTCAAGTGGCAGCCCCGGGATCGCTTCCCACCGGTTATCCTAGTGAGATTCTAATTAGTATAAAAAGGCCTGATCAGTCGCCTGAATCATGTCTCCATAGAGATTCGGAAGGAAGCGTTAAACAAATGGGAAAAAAAAATACTTACAAAAAAAATCTTATTTTGAGCTACCAAGGATATTAAATTAAAACGTTTGAAAGTCGCAAGTGAACCGACGGCATGGACGCCGTTATCGATGATTGAATTATGAATAATCCAGAGAATTGATGCTCGACGGGGTTGAAGCATATACGGCGGTAATGCAAGTATTACAAAGAGCAAGAGCAATCGCGAGAATTCGTTACGGAACTCCGAAGGCAAACTACTTTCCGTCCTCAGGGTGGTTGCTGTGTTATTTATAGCCCACCTTCTCCGTTCAGTTTTCATACCACGGTGAAACGCTAAAGGATATCCGTCCGCGGTGAATCTCCTTATGCTCATGGACAGAATCCCCAATTATCGGTAAATCTTATTTGGCATTTAAGTTTCCAGTGACCGGCAGTTTTTGTTCAAGTCGGTTCAAAGTAATTCTGCCCGCCTGGAGGAGCGCTACCCTTCCAATAGGTTCAGTTTTTAAATTTTATATATCCGATAATTCTTCGAGTTATGTTTTCCGCGATCTTCATTAGTACATTTCCGGCCTGTCGCTAGGAGAATTTTTACTCGCGTGGAGTTTGGTGAGCCGAGCCGTAGGCGAGGCGGCCAACCACGCGAGTCGAAAAACCCCATAACGATAGCCCAGGAACGATATTTTTCCCTAGTGATTTTCACTTTTTCCAGTTCGGGTAAGGGCTCGTACCAATTCCCGGACGAGGAAAAGTGGAGAGCAGCCCGGAAAAGTATTTTTCCGGCGTGTCGTTATGGGGTTTTCGTCCCCGGCGCCCGAAAACCTGCGATTCTAACCTCGGTCCGTTCGCGATTTTGTTCGCGAGGCGGCCAACCGCGCGAGTCAGAAAACCCCATAAGGACAGCCCAGGAATGATATCTTTCCCTAGTGATTTTTACTTTTTCAAGTTCGGGCAAGAGCGTACCAATCCCCGGGCGAGGCAGCATGAAAAGCAGTGCGGAAATAGTATATTATGCCATAGATGCCCGCAATCACGCGATTCTAACCTCGCTTCGCTCGGTTAAATCACGGATTATGCACACAATGACATAAAATATTGTATGGAACTTGTGCGTTATGCTGTTTTTTGGTCCGTGGGATTATAGGACTCGCCTTCGGCGCGTATTACAACCTCCTACGAGCCAAAAACACCATTACGGATATGTTGCTTAGTATACTATTTGGCTCGTGGGAGCCTGCAACACGAGCCGGAGGCAAGTGTTATGGTTTAGTCAGCGTAACTTTTAACATCAACCGAAGGAGTGGGGATAACGCGATCATATGCAAAATGGAGGTGGTGGGGGTAGCATTTTATGTTAAAAGTTATGCTGACTTGAGGATATATACTGAAGTCAGCATAACTTTTAACATTAAATACTACCCCACCACCTCCATTTTGTATGGAAGCGTTACCCCCACTTCTTCGTTTGATGTTAAAAGTTATGCTGACTGAACCATAATCCCACGAGCCAAAAAACGCCATAACGCACAAGTTCCATACAATATTTTATATCATTGTGTCCATAACGCATGATTTAACCGAGCGAAGCGAGGTTAGAATCGCGTGATTATGGGCACCTCTGGCATAAATAGTAGATTCCATACCTAGGCCGGCAAAGTAAAGAATGTCTCGGCTTCGCCTCGGCCAACAATTACATGTGATCTGAGGCTTAGTTATTTACTGGCCAAGGTGTGTATACTATTTTTCTGCTCGACGGATCCGGAAAGTGGCAACTTCGTTTAGCGCAGCGGCCCGAAAGTTGACGCTTTCCGTGATATTTTGCGCATACTTTGCGTAGGCAATATTCCACTCCGCGTGCATTGCGTCGAAAAGTAGGGTTCCTAACCCCAGAGTAGGGCCCTAACCCGGTTTCCCGTAATCGGGAGTCGTGTGAAGTTTGCTGCACGAGGCGTCGGTAAGTCAGAGACGAGGCTCGCCGAAGGCCACAATGTGCTATATATAAATAGTCACTTGCTCCTCAGTCGACAAACAAACTTTCTGAGAACTTCGGTCTGCAATCGTTGAGGAGTACCAGCCGGTGGAGTTTCTCGGAATCGGGTAGAGTCGACTCTTCTTTACTCACCCGTTCCATAACTCACCCGATAGTCCCCTCGACGTTCGCCTCCTGTTTGAAGTCATGCGAAGCGGAGCGCTTAGTTAGTCCCCTTCCCCCTTATTATGCTTTCTCTTTTACTCGAATTTCGCTGAAATCGCTCCAAAGACACTTCCTGAGCCGAGCCGGAAACGAGAGACTCCACTACTACCCCTACGGTCCTCTCGATCAACATCTAGCGAAGTTCTAGCATAGATTCAAGATGACACTCACCACGATAGATCGAAATACGTTTTTTGATAACAAGACTTGCTTTAAAAAATGTAAACAATCAAGTCCAGCGTAATCAGCAAAATTCCTATTTTTTTTTAACTTTTTCTCTTGTCTAATTATACCGAGAGTGATAGAAAAAATTCCAAAATATTCGTTAAATCGCAAAGAATAAATAATTGTTAGGATTAATAAAATAAAAATAAATAAATGAAGAAAATAAAAGCTCACATAACGTAAGTTCTCAAGAGTCACTAGCGCTCAAGTGCCCTTTCTCGGGTCTAGTCTTCGTCAGTAGAATAGGAAACGACGGGAAACTCGCGCCGGTATAGGTGGCTATTCTACTAGCAATCCTCCGCTCGCCCAGAGCCCCGGTAAGATGAGTCACGTCAGAACCTACCCCAGGCGAGATCCCCAACCCCTGTAGTTAGAAATTGACGGCCTCCCAAGTTGGAATTCGAAGCCGGCCGTGACCATTTCGAACCGCTGATGGCTGCGGCAGATGGTAAGAAAAACCCACCGGACCGGGATTCGAACCCACGACCGCCTAGGTAGCCACGCCGAACTGACGATCTCACGTAGCTCAACAGTATCGTCTGGACTGCACTATAAATTTATATATTTTCAGTCTTCAAATTTTCGAACCAAATTGGGTGAGAAAAATTTGGAAACAATCTTACCTAATGAGCATCATTCAAATTACATTTTGCCACCTATTACTATTTTCTAATAACATTCTCTCTCCTAAATAAATAATTCCGTTCATTCTAAAATTTTTTACACTCCTTTAAATTCCGTCCAACTGTTAAACTACTTCAGCCAGCGCATCATGCCAATATCCGCCCAATAGATCGGATAGTTAGAAAAAAACAACCATTTTTAACGTTCCCAAAATAGTATATTTCGGAACAAGTAAAAAAAATGGTTTTTGGAGAGTGGGAGGTTTATAACACGAGCCGAAGGCGAGGGATATAATCCCACGAGTCAAAAACCACTTTTTTCACGAGTTCCCAACTATATTTTTCATCCCAATATGTCGAAAAAGTACTTTTTTGTCACTCAGTCCGTAAAGCACTACTTCACGGCCGCGAAGCCCACACGCAGCGAACACCGCCCACAGGCGTCGTGACAAAATAGTACATTTTGACACTAGGCCGTGAAGAACTTTTCTGGCGAATATGAGGTAATCATATGAGGCAGAAAAGTTCTTCACAGCCATGTGTCAAACAATATTTTTTTTTTCACGACGTCTGTGGGCGGTGTTTCACGGCCGCGAAGCGGTCGTGAAGTAGTGCTTTACGGACTGAGTGACAATAGTCATTACGCACAAGTTCCATACAATATTTTATGTCATTGTGCCCGTAATCCGCGATTTAACCGAGCGAAGCGAGGTTAGAATCGCGTGATTACGGGCACGTGAAAAAAGTGGTTTTTGACTCGTGGCATTATATCCCTCGCCTTCGGCTCGTGATATAAACCTCCCGCTCGCCAAAAACCATTTTTTTTCACTTGTTACGAAATATACTATTTCCTCGACACATTTTGTACTCTTATTGCACGTCGCAAAAATTTCCACCCACTAATTTATTATTTACCATTCTCTCCACATACCACTGACTAATAAAATGCCGAGATTATTACCTAGAAATTGAGCTTTTTTTCACTGTCGCGCACTCGACAGTTTTTACATTAACAATCTACCGCCCACAGAAGTGACTCCCCCCTCCCCCTCTTAACCACTCCCCCATCACGACGGCTGACTGTCAATCGTCTTCCAATATCTGCCACTCAATTCCACGATATCATATTTTCTCATTACCCGCTTGTCCGCAATGTCACAGTTCACATTCCCCCGATGATTTTGCAACAATATTTAATCAGCCCTCCTAAAAATACACCTCCAGGCGATTATTTATTTCAATAGACTTTAGAATTTCCTCCAAAAATTGTCTCACATTTTTCTCTTTCTCTCGCGCTTAAAACCTTGGACTCAAAAAAAACATATATATATACATATGATTGGGCTCGTAACGATAAATTGGACGGTGCCACAAAAGCATTGCTGGGAGACACATTGTACAGTTCGGTATCACTGATGCACTGTTGAACAAGTAACTAACACAATCGCACTTGCTTTTTTTTTTTAAGCAGCCAGGCAGAGGGTCCCTTAACCGTGTTAAATGCCTCCTGTCGCAATACAAAGTATAGACACTCGAGACAATTTAAAATATTTCCTATCAACCTTCAGAGCCCATTACCCCTGGCTTTCCCCCCCGGAATTCATTGAAAACCGTGCGATTACCTGGGTGAGAATAATTTTTTTGGATAAAAATCTCACCCCACGAGGGCGTAACAATTGCGATGATCAGTGGCCAAGGGTCAATACTTCCAAAGCCCGTACTGTATGTACAAATCCCTTCGTACAAAACAGTGGGTGTCGCTGATCTCTCTCCTCAACTGGTGATCTACAATGAGTCTGTCTCCCTTGACTAGCCGATCTGTAGAGTAAAGAGGCGCGCGCGTTTTACGGTTGCGTCTGCCGCAACTCTCAAGCCCCGACAGTCTGCATTGTGCGACGCTACATCTGTAACCTCTCGTGTCACACGCTCTAATCTCCCATTTTTTTGTCACGAAAATCAGTTGTCCCATTGGAAGGTTAATCCAGGAGGAGCTAATTATTGTGTGCAATTTTAATCGATCGTACGTTGTAATAAATCGCCGGATATCCGAAGTAACTAGATCGATCGTCGAATCGACCGTTCGCGTCGTCAAGCGGTTCCCGAGGTTCCCAAATATTCTTCGAGGGCGAAAATTCTTCACAAAAGTGAGGAATTTTTCGATGCGTGCCGGTGAAGTAGACGGCGTATAGCAGTAATGGAGAATTCCTAGCTACAGAAATAAAGTAGTAAAAGTTCTTCCGTCATAATTTCCAACGGCAAATACTCCGGCTGTTGCAGCCAAAATCGCAATATTATTTATCATTCAATAAACATTTGGATAAGTGAGTGTACGGATGATTGGGTTGAAAGCACTAACGGAAATCACGGCGTGAGAAAATCGTACTGGCGGCGCTAACTGATGCACAACGCCGACTGGCACGGATACGGACATTAAAGCTATCAGTGGAGAGGCTGATAGAGGTCCAGCCGCGGATGGATTCTTTGGGGGTCGTTGGTACGAGACCATTTGTACGGAGTTAAATAAAATTGGCATTATTTTTCGTTTCGATTGTCAACGATTAAGTCGACAAACGAGAACAACGAGAGTTGTCGAGAGAGTGCCTACAGAGTAGAACAGAAATTACAAGTGTATTTCGTCTCCGAGTCCACATCAGACGCAGTGAAAACGATTTCCTACCGTTTTTCCGGTTTAATTGCTGGCAGTCCATTGCGGAGTGAAATAGGGAGAGACGACACTGACTGATAATGAAGTGAAGAGAGTAATTAGCACTGCTAAAAATTAATCCGCTAGTAAAATTCGACGCCAGGCGAGAGCGGGGATTTTAAGAATATTCAACTCCTCACACTCGAGGGATTAGCACCGATTTTTTAAATTTCCTACGTGTGAACGACTGGAGGATAAAAAATAGTGCGACGTGTGTGTGTGTGTGTGGGAAATCTGGTTGGGTGTCGGTGTTTAGTCGGGAGCAAAAGTGCCGGAAGTCGTAATTAATCCGGTCGCAAGGTACGATGTACGAGGACGATTGATCGGTTGAATTTATCGGGTCTAACCGGCGATCATCGGTTGCGACATGGAGCGGATCGCGATGTGTCGAGGTAAATTGACGATTTACTACGTGGGTCTTGAGAGTGAAATCGGTTAAACGGTTTTGGGACTGGGTTTTTTTTTTCTTATGGTGTGCTAAAGTTTGGCTACTGTGTCAATTGATTTTTTTAATTACGAGCATCGGTCGTTGGTTGGATCGAGAGGGTTAGGAATTACTGGGGATTTGGAAAAATCCGACGTTCGAGAAGCCGAAGCGGAAGTGGTCGAGGCAACTTCCTGAGCGACATTTTCTCCCTACCCAGCCAGTTGAGTATGTTTTCGTCCCTTCAACGGTATCTATACCACGTTGTGCCCGTTTTCCAGAGGAATTACGTCATCGTAGCGCGCAAGGTGAGCAATCATGATATTTCATTGGAGAAAATTATGGTTTTCGTCGTTAAATCGGATGAACCGGGATTCCGAACGAGCGAGGGAAACCCAGTGACAATATACTTGACGAAGCAGGGTTTGGTTAAGTGCGTTTGCGTCCCCTTTTCGGATCCTACTCGGGAGTAAGTAGCATGGGAAACAACGGCAAACCCATGCCGGTACAGGCGGTTATTCCACTAGCAATCGTCCCCTCGGACCAAAGTCCCACTAGAACCCACCCCAGGCGAGAGATCCTCAATCCCTGGAGTTAGAAATTCAGGGACCCCCCAACTCGAAATTCGAAGCCGACCATGACCATTTCGAACCGCTGACGCCTGTAGTCAGATCCTACGGAACAACGAGCGGACCGGGATTTGAACCCACGATCGCCTAGGTAGTCGAGCCGAACTAACGATTCAGCGTAGATCAGCAGCTGGCAACAGCGCCGTCAGGACTGCACTATAGATTTAAATATTTTCAGTCTTCGATTTGTCCGAGTAAATTGAGTGAGAAAGATTTGAAAAAAAAAATTGGTTAATGCGCATCACTCAAGTGACATATTTTGCCATATTTCTATTGCGCTTTGTGCGCAACGTCTGAAATGATTCTACCACTCGTCAAAAAAATATATGCACCCATTTAAATAAATAATTGGATTTGAAACGTGTGAGAGAGGCAAAGCCACTTAATAATAATTACTTTATCCCCGTCATTTTTTGTATTACACGAGAAGTATATTTTGTGAGTAAATTCCTCTGAAGTGCAGAATTCTCAAGCGATTTTCCCATAAATTGTCTTCTATAGGATATCAGTTCACTTTAAGAGTGAAGCAATTTCCATCAAGAGATGTTATCAAGAAATTCCCGGATTTGTGTGTTCTTAGCCTCAATTTTTACTCATATCTACAAAAAACAGAATATTATCAAATTAAAAAAGTAGATCTTTTGGATTCCGAAGACCAAGTCAATACTATCTATATAAAAATTCAATTGTTAATAAATTTTTCGTTATTGAAGATGAATTTCAAGATGGCAAATGAGCGAGAATTCCCACGAATTCTTGAACGATTTCAGGCGGTCAGAACTTTTGACAAAAGTATTGCCAATTTTGGACCCTTTCATTAGCAATTATCTTCTGAATAATCGGCTATCCTGCACTCCATTTGTCCAAGTTATAATTTTATCCGAGTTACGTTGAATTGTTAATCCATATATGGCTGCGTATCGTTGCGGAAAGTTCGATATCTATCGACATTCGCTTGAGAAAACGGGTCCACCGTTAGATCGTACGATAGGAAGTAGGACCACTGTTACATAGAAAAGTGGCGGCTCACGCAGTCTTCTCCCCATATTTATCCATCTCATTGCCAAGTCACAGTCAACCGGCGCTGAAGACTGGAGAATTACGATAAATACAGTCATTTAGTGACTACAAATTGCATTACCCAGGCATGCACTGAGAGAAAAAAAAATACTTTTGACAAAGAAAAAGCCAACTTTTGAAGTCGTAAACTTTCCCGATAAATAATTTGCTGTTCACACTGAGAATTAAGTCTTCCAAGCGAATGAAATTCACCTCTCTCTAGATTATTTTCAAGCATATATCAGTTGTTTTTATAAATAAATGTTGTTTCATTAAAAATTTCATTGATTGTGAATTCAAGTATACGGAAAAATCATCTCAACACTTCATTCGTAATAAAATTGCGATATAATTCTCATTCTTATTAACGTCAGTTATTATGATTCATGAGAATTACTGGTCAGGGATTACAAATTATAAAATCTCAGTGCAATAAAGTCTTCCTTGAGAGTATTTTGTCATCATTTACGAGCAATTTAATTGGGGGATTTCATGCTTGATCAAGACCAATTTCATTATTACTCTTCCCTATTTATAAGTATCTCTGGATTTTACGGATAATTACACTTTATCGATTCTGATTATTCCGGTAATTCTCGACACGAGTCACGGAAACATTTGAGCTCAATTTTCACAAAGGAACTCCTGGAAAATCATCTAATCATGCAGTTCCGCTAGTCATCACTTGAAAATAGGAAAAATCTGTGGAATAATTGAAGAAGAATTTTTTTCACGCGAAGAACTTAATGAGATCGAAGGTTGTATGTGATGTCACTGGGAAAACGGAGAAGAGTCTTGCGAGATTGAAAAGAGACGAGTCATTTTGTGAGTCGAGGGGGGAAAAGTTCGATGGGAATCACAAGATAAAACGGTAACACGAAATCGTGACACGTGAAAATCAACGGATATCGCACGAGATATTTGAAAAAATCAAAGAAACCTCAACGATCCGCTGAAAAAATGAGTAAAGACCGGCTTAAAAAATCACCAGAGGCAAATGTACAAAAGTCCAATGGAGCCTTTATTAAAATTGGATGAAATTTCCCAACGACAATTGACAATTCGCTCAGCTTCGTCAACAAATGATAAAGTGTTTCTTGATTGAGCTCAATATCGTTTCAACTCGGTGAAGAATTTTCCCCGTGAATAATTGATTATTCGCTCATTTCCCCGGCGACAGAGCTCCCCAAATAACCAAAACCTCCTCAATCCCATGAAACAATCGCCTCCAATATAACTCGCATTATCACTTCAAGAACTTCAACGTCACTCCATTAACTGGGGCTCGATCGTATGATTGATGGTTTTACGTCATGCGAGAGTAAAAGTGGTTTGATCGAGCGGCCAACACATACATTTTGGCTCCCAACTGGACTCATCGACAGCACGTGTGGTGAATTTCCCCTGAATTCAACGATCGAAATCACTTTTGCACTCGTAAAACTATTTTTTTTTCTTCTTCATCAGCAAAAACTATTCAGCAATTATTTCCACTGACGCAATCCCGTGGCTCTTGGGTTGATGCAACGGTGACTTTGAATTGCACTCTCATAAATTTTTCCCCTCGTGTACTTGAAATACCGAAAAGCGAAAGGAAGTGGGATATATTTTCCCAGGCAAATTGAAAATCAATGTCAATAGGAATTGCAATATGTCTTGTTATTTTGTGAATTCTTTTGCTGCTTTTTTTTCCTGTTTCCATCGCAGGTAGTGTGAGAGAATTTACATTGGAATGGGAATAATAAGGGGATTGGCAATAGTCACTGGCGGGGCGGGGGAGGGATGGAGATAAGGGAAGAGAACCAGGTGAAAAAAACCACAGAGAGACGAGCGAAGAGAGGAGACAAAAAAATGAAAAAGGAGGCACGACGATCGGGGGAATAACACGCGGGGGGTCTTTGCCACCCGATAGAGGAGAAGCAGCGGCCTGCAGTCCGCGCTAGTTAATGTTAGTCCGAACCACCAAGTGAGTCGCATCTGACGATCGTCAATGCGCGCGCGTTTCAATTCAACTTTTATTGACGATCTGAATCTGTTGTAAATCAATTTTTGTATTTTCATTTCGTTTTTTTTTTTTTTTGGTGATTCGATAAATCAATTTTTTTGGATTAGATTAACAGAGTCCAACTGATTTGAATCATTACCACTGGAAATTGGTTTTATCGGCCCGTTGAGAATTTACTTATTCTGTGGAGATAGTTAATCTCATTGGGCATCACGTGTTTATTCCTCGAGAAAAAGTGTCAGTGAAACTGTTGGAGAATTTTTTTTTATTCAAGTGACAATTTTCATTTTGTTCTCTTTTTTTGGCTTTTTTTTTCATTGAGGATAATTCGCAGTGCGAAGGAACTCGTAGAAAAGTAAGTGTCAAGTGAATGAATGAAAAATGAAACGTAAAATTGTTGGGTCGCCCTGATTCTGTTGTGATGTGGTATGACAGGAATGGTCGATTTCACATGGAGATTTGGTTTTTAAAAAAATAACTTGGGATGTGGGAGAATGAAATTTTTGAAAGGACTTTTTGGGGAGCAGACGGCGATCTACGGGGACGATCCTTATCAAATTTTTTTTATCTCAGTTACGTTCAAATATTTATAGTAAACAGTTAGTTAGGAATGGAGTTAAATGAGAATAGTAAATTCTGGGTGAAGAGCGACTTCTGAGAGATGTCTGAGAACGGAAGACAGATAGCGGATTCTTTTGAAGATCTTGACTGTTGACCGAATTTGGATCTACTGTTGGAGGAAGTCTACGGTCTTATCAGAATTTCACTCGCTCGTTTTGGTTGAGGGATATTCTGGGGAAATGTTCAAAAGGAAGCAATCACGTAGAGTACATTTTTTGTAGCTTTCGCGAAGATTGATTTGGACGGGGGTAATTTTTTTAGCAAATATTCTCGTGAGGATCTCTCTTTTGAAGATCGAAGTTCTCTCGAGAAGTCTTCGTGACAATTTCCCTAACTCCAGTGGCAGGTCTCGTTCATTTGAAAATCACTTTTGTCTCCAAATGGAGTAGAAATGAATTTCGTCTCATAGATATTTTGAAATTCAATGGAAATCGAATCATTCGCGCATGGAAAAAAAATCCCCTTGAGAATTTTCACTTTCAAGAAAATATTATGTAATCTGTACGAGACATCGAGTTATTTACCCGAACACTTTCATTCAATTTTTCTCATAAAAACTGTCACCATAAAATTTTTACAATTTCCTATCCCATAAAAAATATCCCAGATATTTAAATCAAACTCACCCCGAAGTGGAGGACGTAAAAGGATCGTCACTTGAAGGTTCATTGCTAGACCCATTCAATTACTGTTAACGAGGCATCTTAACTATTAATATCATTCCTTGATACTCAAACAAAGGCCATAAAAGTCTAAGAGAAAATAGAGTGACAGCAGATTTTTCGCCGCGGATTGCATGGATAATTGATTTCCCTCTAAAAAAGGTCCCCATAAAAATTCTGCTACTCCCAACGGATTTCAAATAGAGATTGCAAACTCACCCCCAAGTCAAGTCGACCCATGGTATTTGACCCCATCAGAATTGAATCGTAAAATGAACCATTAAAAAATACAACCGGGGGTTGATTGGGATCGTCGTCGAGATCCACTAGAAATGCGTTGACTTTGAAAATTGAGCAACACTCCCCATGCGCTAGGCATCGATATACCCCGGAACAGGGGGAATACTTTTTTTTTTGACGTAACTGTAACAAGATATCGCGGGAATATTGAGATAAGGTCGCGAGGGATGCGGTATCGATGTTGCGTCGAGTTATGTATGTGTACTTGATTTCATCCGGCGGCTGACTCACAGACACACGAATCAAGGCGCGCTCGCCTTCCATATTGCACACCATCAGATTTCTTTCATTCATCTTAAGAAGTGGCCGATGCACCTCCATCACGCGCAATGGACGCCGAGAGACATGGCTAAATTGATCAATTGTCAATGGGAGCATCGATTGGAGTGAGAAAAATCACGGCAGAAACAAGAAATCTTCTTTTCAAAATTAATTTTTTAATTTTTGCGAAACTCGTTGCTCCAAGAAAATTATTCGTTTTCAATGTTTATGATGTTTGTCAATTTAGGTAGGATTTTTTTAATACGAAGAACAAAATTCCCGACATTTGAAATTATGTCACGGAAAATCCCTGCCAAAATTCACTTGATTATAACACTTGAGGGTAAATTTTACCATTTTTTCGTGGTTTTCAATTTTTTGCAGTCACTTTCTACTGGACTTCACTTGAATAAATGCAAATGAAATAATTATTTGAGTGTTTAAACAACCAAATTCGTAAACAGATAGAAATATTTCATTTTATCTAAACAATTTTTTCAATCGAACTCTAATGGAGAATTAATTTTGAATAAATGAATTTTTCCTTGGAGCAACTGTAGAAATTTATTTATTTCCAACAAAAAAAAATAGACAAAAGGAACATACAAATTTTAAACAAAGAGTTCTATTTTATTCAAGTGCGTCACTCCTTCGGTGACTTCAAATGAGAAAAGTTCCCAAAGAACTGTCACTTTCTTAAAATAAGACTACACTGAAAGAATACAATTGTGAGATAATTGAACATTAAATTAATATTAACTGAGGCAACATGCCAGATGACATACTTTCACTGACAAAAGATTGATAAATTACCTCAAGATAGAATCACAAGTTCTAGAAAAAAAAGGAGCAGTCGAGATATGAGTGAGTTTACAAGAAAAAACCCTAAATTTAACAATCAACATTACCTGACAGAACAAAAAAAAAAAACGAATCGTGATTTGAGTCCAATTATCCAAAACTCAATTAAAAATTCTCGACAATTGTCCATTTTTCATTGAATTTCCCCGAAGAAATTCCCACCCGATTTACCGATGTAAATTCCTCGATTTTACTGGAAACAAGAAACTTATTATCTCCCCGAATAAAAAAAAAACTCAACAAAACAAGAATCCGATATTATATTCACTCATTGACCGATTGAGACACGAGACTATCGCATGACAACTCCTCAATCCAACAAAACCATAAACCCAGAGGTATCAATTGGGCCTCTGATTACGAAATAATTGCGAGTGTCAATTGCTTCCGTGTTTTATTTAAATCACGCAAAACAGAATGAATCACACCCAAGAGGGTCCCATAAATTCCCAGAATATGACGAAACATTGAGCAAAAAAGAACCCTCACTCACAAACCGGGCTTATCTATTTTTGGAACTCATTCATAAATCTCGGCGCCTGCGCTCCACCAGGGATTGTTTTCTGCCACCTGTAGCTTGGGCCACAGTTACCTTTTCCCCCCCCGTTTCGCTCCGCCTCAAAGTCACTCTCTCGGGTGCGAGATCTCCCCCTCACCACCCCCTCCACCCGGTCGTTAAACATCGCGCGCCTTCAAACCTTTCTAGATCCATTTAAAAGTAGTGGGGAAAAACCACGTGTCTCCCACAGAAGGGAAAAGAACCGAAGCCAACAGCCGAGAGGAGGCCCGTTCCGCAATTAATTGACACTCAATGATTGATGGTCAGCCCGAGAAAAAAAAACAATAAAAAAAAAATCCACTTCTGGGAATAGCCCGTTAGCAAATCCCTGGCTTTCAACTATTTTTACACGTCTTTTTTTCGCATGCACGTGCGTCATTAAAATTTTTTTCGCCTGTTCTTTCGACTTTTCGTTCAATTTGAATATTCAAATGCTTCCGCGAAGTCTCCACTTAGTCATTAAATTAGTTCATTTCATTCCTCCAGCTCTTTCTTTTTTAATTCTTCAGTGCCCACTGAAACGTCGCCCAAAATAATTCTGACGGAATTTACAACGCCAGACGACACTCGAAAAATGACAAACTAAGAGTGCAAAAAAAAGAAGAACGAGAGAGAGAGAACCCCGTATTTAACGGTGTGTCAAGGCCCAACAATGCTTTTACTCACGCATACAAATTAATTCTCATCAAAACGTATACAAACAGGGAATGAATTCACGGTCCCTTTGATGTCGGGGTCAATGGAGAGGAGTTGAGTGGAAAACGAGAGCCCAACACGAGCCTCAATTTCAACACGTGAAATGTCACATTCTGTAACCACCAGTGAATCCTAACTGTTGGATCAATTGCTCAAATTGCACTCCCGAAAATCCCTCACTACAGGAGACTCTCATTCCCCAAGTTCATTCGATGAAAATCATTGTGAAAAAATGCGCCCAACATCAATTTTGCAATATCAATTAACTGAACTCACCGAAAATGTCAATCCACCAATGACAATAACGTACACACTAGATAAGCCACGATAAGCCGAGGCAGATACGAAAAACGGAGAAAGGCGTCCGCAGGTTTCTCGGTATGCGAGCCGTAGGACGCCAAGCTGTCTGCCGGTACATCGATCCCCACCACTTGTGCTTCATATATAACGCGATAGCGATGCCAGGCGATGCTGCGTTTAGTTAGACTCCGACTCCGAAGAGGCCGAATGAATAAAAAGAGGGGGCCGGGGGGCGGGAGTGAGGGGAGCAGGAGAGCCGAGATGTGAGCGAGTGAGCATTACGCCCCCCCCCCCTCCCGCGCCCCATCAGCCGGTTAACAGAGACCGCTCTGTCCTACATATCTGGTACATACACTCGGGCAAAACGAGTGGAGGCAAATACCCGAGTACCAGCGAATAGCAAGCGAGTATGGCGTGCCTTATGGGCTCTTCCACGGGCGAGAGATCCCCCTTGGACTCGGCACTCGAGAGATATTGCGAATAAATCTGCCACACTCTTGTTGATCATGAAAATAAGACTGAATGGATCGTGGAAAAACAGAGGACTCACTGTTCTGAGACGTTCACGGACGTCAACGTAACGCATAAATTCCCGGTTTCGATTTTTTCTTTTTGTTTTTTTTATAATTTTTTTTTGAAGTGGACGCGTGAGGAGCCGAGACGGGAGTCATCCACGACCTCGTCAATTTTCTCGATTGCCGGTGGATACTCGGAGTTCGGCTGATTCAGTTCTGCCTGTGAGATTACTCGGGGGGGAGCGGGAGGGGGAGGGGGGGCTTTTCCATAGGACTTGGGTTCGTTGACACCGGGAGAGCATGCAGTCTGAGAACAACTCAATGCCTCGTACATGTGAATTCTACCTAGTGCCGTGACTTGGATTTATACTGAGAGTCAGAGGACACGTTCGAGGCCTTCGTGTGGTTATTTTTTTCTTTCTCTCCCTCAGTGTCTCGCGTTTCTCCTCAATCTGCCCTCGAAGGGAAGGTCGGGAGTTCGGAACACTTTGTACAAGGTTGAGTATTTTAGTTTGCAGTTGTTGTTTTTTTTTTAAACTCTTTCCTTTCGTTTGTCAGGTAGGCTCTGCACCTTCCGCAACGTGGATTCATGGTAATCTCGGAGGACGGGGATAAAAAATTCATTGCATATGCTGGGTGAATAGGCACACCTGTTGAACATTCCAGTGGGGGACTCAGTGCGCGTGCGCTGCGGAGAGTTTTAAAGTGACGAGTGCATGGGCATGCGCCCTCTAGCTCATTTTCTTGTTGATAAACTTTGTCACGTAAATGGTGAAGAAAATAACACAACTGACAAAAGGGAATTTGGGTAGGGTTCCACAGGAACGTGACGTCACAGGATATTATTGGATGGGATTTGGGGGAGGTAGGATACGCTCCAGGATAATTGTTAATATAAAATTTACATTAAATTTTTACTGAAGAAATGGGACCGGGATGGCGGGAATTTATTATTCATGGACGAGGAAAAATCGGCTTTTTTTTACCAGAAGGTTTTGCCTGCTTTTTGGGGACACCAGAATATGCGGAACCAAGAGCTTGGGTGGTTAAGGGAAATTTGAGAAATTAAAATTCTCGCAATTTTTTTTTCGCGCTCACGGCCCCTTATTATATATCTTCGGTCTTGATTAGAGTTTTGAACGGTTTCCATCCCTTCAAGACACCAGTTTACACCTTCTGTCACACCAAAAGGACTTGAGCCAATTAAAATGGCCCGACTATGATCCCCTGAGGGATGAAAAAATTGAGCAATTTCTGGTGAACTTTTCTCTCCGTATGTGAAACGGGAATTTTCAGTTCGTGTAATTGTCTTTACACTCATCGAAATTCCGTCTCACTCGTGTCAAAATATATTAACTCAAAGAACTGAAAAAATCGGGCTTTGATGATCGAAACAGAACGTATAAATGGGACCCGATGATGAGCCGAAAACAAGTCCTGTAAAATCGAACTGAAAGTAGAGGGCAATGCGACTAAATAAATAAATAAACAAATAGCCCAGAATTCCGGCCACAATTTTCCTGTTTTTGCAATTCACTAAAAATCCAGATTGAGGTAATATTTGATATTGAGTATAAACTCGAGAATTCCCGATACCATAAAAGGTCAATGACACCTGAAAATAAAAAAATCAATTAATCCCGAATTTTCAAAAAATCGTTAGCAAAAAAAAATCAGAGTAACGCTAAAAAATTCTGTACCCAGATGTCCATAAATCCAAAGAGAACCGAGTAGAATACTTTGCGAACACGAAGGTGAAAAAAAATCCAGTATCAACCTCCCAATTTAAATTTTCGAATGAAATTCCCGTCGACCCCATCAATTCCTCAACCGAGCAGAATTGATCTGTTCTAAATACAGAACAATATCCTCAATTCAAGAATTCTCTCCTCCGCAGATGCGTCCCTCATGATCGAGATTATTCACCATCTAATAAAAATCAAGTTGTCATAGGTTAACAGAACCATATTCTTACATAATTATTAATTCCCAATTGACGTCACTGAATCATTAAAAATCTATTAATAGTCTTCTCGGCATGTGCATTACCGTACGGCAATGATGATCCAGCTCGGAAATTAAATTGCGACTGGATATTTACCATCTCGGAGAGTTCTCCAGTGGCCTTTGACCATTTCGATCCGGATGTTAAGACATCAATGAAAGCCAGCCGACATCTTCATCGCCTTTCAATTCTCCTTCCTTCATTAACCCGGTCCCCATACTCTCGTTATTTCTCTCGGCATTGCCCCGTTGAAATCGTACAAGATCATGAAGGCATCTGTAAACGCATCCCATACACTTGGGTGGCGATCCTCATTCTCCTCTTGTGCCCCCCCTGCCCCTCCCCTTATACTTTTATTTCTCTCTTTCTTCTCTTGTCGTGTATTAAATTATCGTCGTGGTGATCTTGGAAGAAGGAGTCGACTGGGATCGTTACTTTTCCGCGCTGGCGGCACACACCGATCGAGGACGTGCGAGAGAGTGTATATAACGCGCGGGCGCGCACGCGCATCATCTCTTACCGTACGTTCAACTCTCGTACGACCTCCTGCATTGCAACTTCTCCATAACAAAAAATATATTCGAGAGGAGAGAGAGAGAGAGAGAGAAAAAAAATAGTGCCAGTCGCTCCCGGGTTTGAGGTGCGACCGGTAGGGGTGGACCATCATCGTTCGAACCGATAACTGTCGGACCAATTTCTTTTTGATTAATTAAAAAAAAATCATCGACATTGGAAGTCTCTTCCAAAAATCTTTCAAGATTTCAGATTTCGAGTCGTTAGAATCACTCCGGAAAAGCAATTGAGGGGATGGGGTGATCAGACGAGTTTGAAAAGTTTTTCAATTGTAAAATCCCATTCTCGAGAATAATTCCATCAGTGTCATCCTGTCTAAAAAAATTAATTGGCCCCTGTTGGTCATTTGTTATTTATCATTCATTCATTACCCCTAACAATTCGAAGTTTACGAAATTACCCTTAAACCCTCACATTTCAACTCTCCATCTTCGCCATGATAACAATAAACTCCCTCCCTTTGCCTCGAGACTGAAAAAATCCACGAGGGCATCGTTTAATCAGAATTGTTAGACACAATTATAGAATTATAACCTCCAGAGATGAGAATAAAACAGTCGTCAAGGTAGAAACGAAGGACACGAGAGTGTGGTGTATATAGTCCAGAGAGAAATAATAAAAGGACAAAAAAGAATGGAAAAAAAAAAAGTATGAGAAAGGAGAAGAGAGAACCGTCAAAGACGCCTGCCGCTGGCTCGTTGTCGACTGATTTACGGGCATCTTCTTTTTGGCCACCACCGGTGGGTAGTGTATGGGCTCTTGCGGGAGGGGTGGAGAGGGCGAATGCCCCCCCCCCTCCTCTCTCTTCATCTTCCTCCTCTACCTCTTAATCTCGGATTCTCTCCTTTCCTTTTACCTTACGGTATATAGCGTGTAGGGCATATCAAATGGCATATGTTATGTGGTACATGAATATGCCCACCGGGCCGTCGGTCGAGCGCCTAATTAGAGGCTCACTCCCTCTTTCTTAAAAACTTATCCTCTCCACTATACCTCCCGGTTATATATGTATGTGAGAAGGGATGACCGTGGCATTACGCGTGCGACAACACACGCTAGTGTGTAAAATCCTTTCCCTCCTACTTCTGATCTCTCCACTCGTTTTTTACTTATTAATTCTTTTCTCTTCTCCTCTACCATCTTCATTCCCGCCGTATACCCACTCGCCGGTGGAGAGGCAGTCCAGCAACTCCTTCTCACGATTGAGTCATCCACCACGGGAGAGACCACCTGGCGAGGAGAACCGATCTATATAACGATACCACGTCAACCCCACCTCCTCTGACTTTTTATTCCACCTTCCTTTTTCCTCTCTCTCTCACTCCCTCTTTATCTCTTCACTTCTTCTTTCAACTGCAACCAGTTGAAATCATTTGACATATATAATTTTTTGACTCCTCCGGGGATGATGTTTAACGAGTTGCGCGGGGATATATTTGATTTCTTGTATTCTTGATGATTCATGTGGCGTCGGGAAGTTGGATTGTTGGGCAGATGTCATTATCATTGGGCAGATGAGAAATGCAGATTCAGGGAGTGAGCAGGCACCAATGCTTGCCAATTGGTCGGTTATAGGTCGTGTTAACAGGCGCAAGTTCAATCGGTTCGTCATTTTTCAAAAGCTCCGGTGAGCAGAACGAATTAGATAAGTTGATTAATTTTTTTTATGCTTGCGAGGAGTTCAGGTGAAGAAGTAGAGTCGGCAGAAGGGGCTGGTAAGGAATGAGATGTTGGGTCCTGTGTAATTCTAGTTTACCAGTCTTCATTGGATTCTTTTGGATTTCTGATGGGGTGAACTGAAGCTGACGGAATTAGGGAGGAAGGCACTCGAAGGTTCTTTAGATTCATTTTTTTGCCCCGAAGGGCTTTAATCCAGGGCTGTATTGCATCCGGCTTCTCAGTTAATTTTTTCTGGATAAGTTAAGAGCCATCGAAGTGTGCAGTTCACGTTTTTCTCATTAGGCAGGATTTAACCGACATTAGGTCGAGTTTATGACTCTAAATAGTTCATTATAAGCCGTTAAAAAGCAAGTTTCCAGCGAAATATATTAGAAGTTGTCTTATTATTTCCAATTTACATTCATAATCGCGTTGAACCTCTAGAACATTCTCACGGCTTCGATTAATTTCTTTCGATTGCGCTTTCGGATCTATCTACTTTACACTTCAAGA
>JAPYZM010004254.1:0-10187 GCA_030522845.1 Psyttalia concolor
CGCCAAGCCCTTCATTCGTTAATAGCATTCGTCTACTGAAAAACAAAAACTTGGCGTTTTTTTAAATAATGCGCTTAGCGAATTTTCCTCACGTGTGTTAATATGCCGTGTGCATTGAGAATTTGAAAAAAATTGGGAAATAGAGGAAAAAACAACAAGTTTGCCGTGCGAAGAAAAAAAAGATATCAGTAGCTGCAGCACAAACGTACTTGGCGCGGTTTTCTGCGTATTATTCTAAAAGTATATATATCAATCACTCGATTTTTCTTCACCCTAGGAACCGCGGCAACTAGGTGTGTGCAGCTACTGATATCTTTTTTTTCTTCGCACTTCAAACTTGTTGTTTTTTCCTCTATTTCCCAATTTTTTTCTAATTCTCAATGCAAACGGTATATTGTAACACACGTGAGGAAAATTCGCTACGCGCCTTATTTAAAAAAATACCAAGTTTTTGTTTTTCAGTAGACGAATGCTATTAACGAATGAAGGGCTTGGCGTTCTTTGGATTTCACCTATTTTTTTGTGAATAAAATTGACGAAATTGTGAATAAAATTGACGAAATAACTTTTTAAAATTATGATCAAGACAAAAAACGTCAACTTGGCGCAATTTTGTCACAAAAGTTTTTTTGTGATTTTTTATAGGATTACTTTTAACATCAAACGAAGGAGCGATCCTATGCAAAATGGAAGTAGTCGGGGTAGCATTTTATGTTAAAAGTTATGCTGACTTCAGTATAGAATTGGATAAAAGACTGAAGTTGTCAGGATGTTTTTGAAACCACAAAAGACAATAGATAACGAAGCATCATAAAATTTTATAAGAGACAGAGCTTGACGAATAAAAATTAAAGACCTGAGTGAGAAAGAAAACAGACAAGTGCAAAGAAGAATTTCTGTAAAGAATTTGTAACAAACCTGACCCTAAGGTAAATTCACTGTTTTTATGGAAGAAAAAAATACCAAGGAGGTAAATTTTTTATATTTATAGAAATATGAAACAAAGAAATATGGAAGGAATCACTATCATCATGAATGGATGAAAAAAAAAACGAGAAAAACATGAATTCAACATGAAATCAAACGCTCCGCCGCCACCGGCAATCTTTTCTACATCAAAGACAGGAAATTTATATAGCGTTCCACATTCTTAAGACGTCAGAGGATATTATTGGATGGGATTTGGAATAGGTGGATAGGATCCAAGATTATTCTCAATATAAAATTTACAAGAATTTTTTATTGAAAAAAATGGATAGTCCAGACAGGGATTTGAACACGGACCTTCCGATTATCCATCGGATGCTCTCCCAACTGAGCTATCCGGCTCCTAGCCACTTCTTCATTTCAAATTTCTTGTATATATAGAGCTCCGCGGCCCTCCTATCGGCAATCATTTTTACATCAAAGACGGAAAATTTATATAGCGTTCCACATTCTTGTGACGTCAGAGGGAATTGTTGGATGGAATTTGGAATAGGTAGGATAGGATTCAGGATTATTCTCAATATAAAATTTACAAGATATTTTTACTGAAAAAAATGGATAGTCCGGACCGCGATTTGGAATAGGTAGGATAGGAACGGTAAAAATTCAAGAATTTTAAAATTCTAAAAAAATGTGCATGAAAATAAAAAAATTGTTCATGTGATAGGGAAAAATTAAAGATTAAAAAATTCAAAAATCTTTTCATTGAGGATTCTTCTCTATTTCTTTGCATTTATCACAATAAAATTGAAAGAAATAGAATAGGGAGCCGCAGAAGACCATCAACATCGCGGCCACTTGCGGCTGCGGCTGCTCTAGTAAGGAGTAAAGGTAAATGTGCATTAATTATTCAACTTAGGAAAGAAACGAAAAATAGAATGGCATTAAATTACACGGATATACACGCCAGCCTTATCTACACCGCAGCTGGAGCCTTTAAACAGATAGGATGGTCACACAATTTGATTGAAGAAAAAACTGATAATTCAAATCAATCAATTAATGCAGAGATAAAATGAGAAACATTTTTTCGCAGGTTTTGTGAACGCGCCCATTTAATTATACTTTAATTATACTCTCTAAATTTCGAGGAGATGAGGGGTGATAAATTCTATGTGGGACGTACCACAGTAATAAAAATTGGATTAAAAAATGGACTGCAACATTCGGATTTCAGTTCTTTTGAGAGCAACGAGAGTACGAAAGGCGAAGCCGTTTTCCGCGCAAGAATGGTAAGATCGATTAATGATCGAATAGAAAAGTGAAGAAAATTGAACATTATAATTCTTGCAGATATAAACTATTAATACGATGCGAAAAACGTGATGGTACTTCGAAGAGAGCCTAAATATTCTGAACGAAAAATATTCGAGGAAGTATATTTTTGATACAAACAGCAGGGAGGAACAACGGCAAAAAAAAAGAAGATGTTCTTAAAAAAGATGACGATTTAATACGAAAAAGTCAAGGAATAACGGTCACAAAGAATTCAATCAATTATCTTTTATTTCACAGAAATTATTTGATTTCGATTCTGCAGAACCTTGAGGCTTTTAATATGACCTTTACAAGAAATGAAAGAATTCTTGCGAATCTGTTACAGCAGCTATTCGATTCTCTCCAAATTGAGAGAATTCTTGAACTCCTTTGGAAATTGAGGAGTTGTTCGAATTTTCCTAGAACAATTCGAGGAGGACAATTGGAATTTGAAATCTTCAAGAAAGTGGCGCATTTTCCTTCATGGATCAATCAGAAGTGAGGATTAACGGTCAGGCAATTGAAGAAATGAATGAGTGAATGCAGTCCTAGAAATTCTCGATAAATAGGGACCGATGATACTTTCATTCGGGGGAATTCTTCAATTCCAGGAATTCATCAGTGTGGAATTTAAAAAAAATGTTCAAAAATGCCACACCTATACACACGTACAAATGCAAAGGATCAAATCAAATAAAAAACCGGTAAAATACATATGGTCGACTACAATGCTTCAGCACAGAAGCAAAAAAAACCAAGGGATAGGAAAAAAAGAGGGTAAGAAGTTGACGGTGAATCATACCCGTCTGTATCTTTGAGTGAATGAATATAATTTACAAGCACAGAAATGGACAAGAAAGTAGAATAACCTCCTCTAATAATAGATATCAGAGCGGGAGCACTACAAACGTTAGGAATAAATCAAATACTGGCTATTATAACACATAATGGTACTATCATGGAGAAATTTACTGGAAATCATTAACGATTATTGTGTGCATGTTGATAATTTCAAACATGTTAGGGGAAAGCGGATCGATAATTATGAAATTGATTGAAATAGCATACTGCGATGTTTCGAGAACTTATTTTGATTTTTCAGGCTCTTAACCACAATGTCTCATTGCATTTCATGAAGCCCGTGATTATGTTCACTGAGTTTTTACTTACATATGTGTTCATTCATTTATTTGATGAGAGTATATCTCGACACTATCTTTAGCAGGAATTATTTAAATATACGCAGAATATACGTAAATATAAACGCCGAAAGGGCCTGATGAGGGCAAAATAATTCAGCTAAATGTTACGCTATAATGATTTAATCAATGTCGTAACTATTTCTCAATTATATTCTAAACGTTTGTTAAATTAAAATCGTAAATCAATTTATTTATTAATTCAGGCGATGTTGCCGTTCAATATTTAAGGGGCCTTCTTCTGAAATGAAGCGGTTACTTTGGGAATTAATTGCGTCGGATCTACGCAATGGATTTGTCTATATATATTTCTTTATTTTGAAGATGCTGCTCTCAACTTCTGAAATCAAATATTTAATTTGATACAAAAAAAACTTGTGAAGACAAAGACGTGGTTGCTGCCATTGACATTGAAACCACTCCAATCAGTGTTGGCCAATGAAGTAATCTGTAATAAAAAAATTGATATCTTTTATCATCAGAATTACGTTTACATTTCTCCGAGACAGTTTTGTTTTTTTTTAATTTGTAACAGTTACACAACAACCTACAAAAATGTTAAATTTTCACATCATTTTTGGAACTGCTAGAGGCCATAAAACGGAACAAAAACAAATTTTAAAAATCGCACGCGGGAAAACGTAGCCGAGGTAACTCTGATATTAAAAAATATCAATTTTTTTATTGCACAGGAACTGTGTGGCCAAACCATAACTTGAGCGGTATCAACGTCCATGTAATTAATAACGTTTTTGTGTTCATAAGTATTTATTTTTTAAAATTGAAAATTTAATTTTGAAAGTCGAGAGATGCATCTTCAAAGTAACAAAAAATGGAAAAAATTCGTGTAGTAGATGCTACGCCCGTTGAATTTAACTTTAAGTTCTGTTTCTTACCCCTGAAGACGTTCCCAACCTCATTGCTGTTCCTGATACCCTCGGAGTCATCTTGCAAATTAAAATAACTTGTTCAGTTACATCTAACCTAATTTATGATTAGAACAACACACGAGTTGTAATTCCATGTTTCATTTACATTTAACTTACCATAGTTTTTCTGTAGCTACTCATTTGAACGGCTTCTTGAAAAAGATTATCCTCCCCTAGATCCTTGGTATTGTATATCGAAGGATAATCATTATACCCACTGTATAAATCTTCATCAATTCCACCTTGCCGACTTATCATGTTTTTTGGCAATCAGTTGAAAAGCGAATTAGAAAATTGGGGTCCACGAAACAATTGTTTTTTTTACTTTTAGTTTCAGACTTTACTATGCAATTACACGTTGCAACCGCAATCACATAAATATTTTTATTTTTAGTGCACAGAAAAAAGAAATTAGAATGTTAACTAATATTGGTCGTTGACATACATGCTGTGACCATTCCATTCATCTGTTATGAGTCTCGTATCCTTAGCAACGGATTCCCCTTTGAAAATTACCCTATCGGTCAGTAAAGGTACTACTGCATCGTCAGGCATTCCATTTCACTTGTTTCTATGGTTATAGAATTCAAAACAAAAGAATACATTACATCGACCAAATCGGTTCCGCGATGTAATAATTGTAATTGTATTCAGTTTTTAAATGTGTTATGAATTTTATAAAAATGGAGAATCAGCGTCCGAAAACGAGCGGTCATCATTTAGAAGGCAACACACATTATTGGAACGAAGAGGACGATGACCCAAACCGTCCTTTATCTGAACGGTTACAAAGGGGAAGACCGCAAACACGTGTTGAACGTCCAGTATCTCGGAGAGGAGTCCAGAAAGAGCCATCGCGGGAGCCAAATACGTTTGCAGCCGTGACTCCAACCCGAAATTCTATGAGACCTCCATCAGCTTCCATGTACTCTGGTCGAGGGAATACCTCCAGTGGACGGCTCAATACGATGACCTCATATATAGGAATGAGCCGGTTACATACGGGAATTCCACCGACTGCTCATGCGAATTCTGGTATGATGGAAAGGCCTGTCACACAACACGGAATTGCAGCAATCAGGCCTGGAACTACTAGAGGCTTAACACGGTACATTATTGACTCATATATTTACTTTGAAAAACTGAACTATTTACAAAATGAATGAAAAAGTTTCTTCCCAACTATTTCTGCAGATTAAATGTGGTACTTTTAATTTGAAATTTGAAAGGTAATTTCTTATGATAAAAAGTAATTACCAACAACTACCGTAATAATTACTTACTGCAAAGGAGAACAATCATTCCAATACGCAAAATTGAGGAAATATGGAATTCCAAAAATATTTCCACATCGAAAATATGCACATTAATATCCAATAACCAAAATGTAGACCGGCCATTATTATTGTCGGATAATATTTCTGTATCCAGACTTATGGTATCCTGAATCAAAGTCCTCCCACTCTTGTTAATTAATAGATTATCGAGTTAACGAATAATTTTCGCACATAATATCCTCGAATTCCATTAAGAAAATTAATACATGACTGATGCAAAAACCATTAACAATCAAATGGCGTAGTCACCTTAGTCTACTCTATTAACTTCATAAAATAACATCCAATACTCAACTATATAGATCTGCTTATTTTTAGAATTCAACTTATTTGTGGAAAGTGCAACAAAGTGGAACGCTTTAAAATTGATTCAAATTGGAATATTTTCATTTATGAATGAAAATATTGACAACTAAATAAGGTCTAATAACTTTCTTCCTGCGACTGTAAAGCAAGTGTCATACACGGAGAGAAAAATTCAATAAAAAATACGTGTCAGTTCCCTAATCTGCGAGTCAAAACAATATTCTGGAAAATATTCTTGTTCTGTAAACAAGTACTGCACTGTTCCGTAATTTTTACGGAATATTGTTTTGACTCGCAGATTACGGAACTGACACGTAATTTTTATGGAATTTTTCTCTCCGTGTACTGGAAGATAGAGCCCATCCAAAGGAGTGTTATATAGGAGCATGTTGGAAAAATGCTTCTATGTGACCATAATCTCGATCTACAATCTCAAATAACCGCAGTGAATAATTTTTAGATATAGTCACCAGTCGCCGGAAATTCGATTCAGAAACTGGCAATTAAGTTTCACGGAAATTTAATAATTTCCATTACTTGAGTTCACGATTTTAGTTACGTGAGCTCGCCAAAATTTTATATTTCGATTCTTCTCATGACATTGCAGTCACTGAGAGAAATATCCCTAATTGATTAAAAAATTGGTCATGTGGCTGGGGCATTTCACGTTATTGAAATCGAAAAAAGGACTTTTCTCTCATTTCGAGAAATTTTGAGTATGTTTTCGATTATTACCAACCATTCCCTAAAAAATTTGTTATAAAAAGAAATTTGGTTTGCAAGTGATGTGCAATTCAAATACCGTAAAAAACAAAAAATAAATTGTAAAAAACCGTCAAGTAACTAATGTGATACGCCTTCTCCTAAGGGAATTTGAAAACAAACAGTATTTAGTGAGCTCATATTAAATCTTTACACTCAATGGATGGATTAGATGAAAAATTAAAAAATTACTGAAATAACAAATGGTGCCAAGTTTGTGAAGTGGTTTTTCCGACAATAATGCTATAGTTTTCCTCTATCACCTACACTTCTGGAGATTTTATCAGTCTAGGCTGATTAATGACAACTCAATATTACTAATTTATGTGAGGTGTAACGCAATGAGTCATAAAAAGCATTGTACAGTCCTAACAAACTCTAGAAGAAATGATGAATATAAGCACTTGATTGTAAAAAAAATGTTCAAAAGAATAGTCAGGAGCAAGGTACGTGGCGGGCAATTTCAGACCCATTTTTCAAAGTATATCCACGTATTCATGAATCATTTCAAAAGAAAGTTTCCATTACGGCTGGTAAACGGGTTTGATTCCCGGTCTGAAACTATCTGAATTTTTTCTTCAGTTATTTGTGGACTAAATATATTGAGAAGGAATTCCCTATCAAAATCCTTATCTAAATCTTTGAACAGATTTAGAGGGATGGCATCACGCATTCAATCAGCAGTTAGGGCAGAATCATGTGCATATAAGCAGGTTTTTTATCGTATTACAAAAGGAGCAAGCATCGGACGAAAGTTGTCTGTTCGTCATTGTAAAAAATATTTTGATTATGATGCTCGCCTGAAGGTTATTGTTGATATGTATTCCGAGGATTGTGATATTTTGGAATACCTTCGCGGTGCTGCTCATAATTTTGTTTTGTGATATGGTTATGATATATAGCTTGTTTGGAATTATTTTATGATTCGCAAAATTGATGAAATTGGGATATTGGTTTTTGTTTTATTTTTTTTGTAATATTCATCAGCTGTGATATATTTTTTTGTAATATTTTTTTTCTGTAATATTTTTGTTTTGTAATATATTTCTTCTGTAATATATTTCATTTTAATATTTGGAATTAATAATATTTTTCGTTGTAATATTTTGAGGTAATATTTAGATGGGTAACCAGTACGTTGGTCCCGACCATTTTTTTCCAATCAACTGCTCATGTTCATCATTTCTTCTAGAGTTTGTTAGGACTGTACAATGTTTTTTATGACTCATTTTGTTACACCTCACATAAATTAGTAAAATTGAGTGTCATTTATCAGCCTAGGCTTATAAAATCTCTAGAAGTGTAGGCGATAGAGGAAAACTACATCATTATTGCAGGGAAAAAACCTTTCACAAACTCGGCACCATTTCTTATTTCAGTTATTTTTTAATTTTTAATTCAATCCACCCATTGAGTGCAAAGATTTTATAGCAGCTTATTAAATACTGATTGTTTTCAAATTCTCGTAGGAGACGTTTCGTAGGTATTTTAATATATAGATTCAATAAAAGAATCGTTTTCCATTTGAATAATACAGAATTCCATATAATAGAGAATCTTTCTATGTTTTTGACGTCCTTATTTCGTATTAGAGGGTGCACGATCACGCAGATGCGAACTCTATGTGATAGTTATATCAAGCAACCATTCGTATTTGAACTAGTATCAATGGATTATGCACACTATAGTGAATCGTTCGCAGATGATAGTAAAGAGTTAAAATTCTTCAAGAGTTGATCGTTTTCAAAAATAAATAAATATTTTGAGTATGCACTTTGATTCCATTACCGATCTAAAAATTAAATTTACCTGGCCGGCTCTTTGAAAAAGGTTGGCTACGTTGGGTCTGCTGCCTGTGAATGCCGTGACCCGTTTCAAGATTGGGATCACGTGCTGTGGCACTGTCCTACGCATGAGCAGTCCCGTCTATAACTAATTAGTGGATTACAAAAAAGGGACTCTCCCCCCTTATGAAATTCGAGAGTTTTTGAAGACCTTAGATCAAAAAATTATACTACTAATTGATTCCTGTTTCATCTCATGTAAAATGCCTATTTACGACACTATAAAACTTTTTCAATGTTGTACTAAGACACTACTTTATAATTACCGAGTTTGTAAATGAAAAAATTGTTTTCTGTGGCAGGCTAAGACGTACGGTTTGAATACATTAAATTAACAAAAAATGAGATTTACAAATCAAAGTATGTATTTTAATTCCATTACCGACAATCATATAAATACGGCTAACTATATGGGGCAATAATTTTTAATTTTTTATAAAAAGACGTCTAACTCTTGAACAATTTCAATTGTTTTTCTATCATCTGCGAACGATTGACTATCGACTCAATCAGTTTATTTTTTAAATTATTAATTAACCGTGGCTAATATTATATGGCTCACGGTAACTGCTTATTATCAGCACTGTTGTCTCACATAGCCCCTCAATCAACCGTCAGGCCATTGGAGGCATCCCACACTATTTCATCAGGTCAAAAAAACGCCTTTTTGTTCATTTTTGGATATATTGTAGAACTAGTTCCAAAATAATTGTACACGCAAGGAAATGGAAATTTTTTTTTCTTAAACTTATCAAACATTCAAAATTGAAGATGCACTGACGACACGATTGTTTATAAAATGATAGCTCGCTTAATATCAGTCGTATGGAAAAATGAAGAAGTCCTTTTTTATTGTTAATGAATGATAGATTCATATAAAATTTTCAATTCTACGGTAAAATCAGATTTACACTATGTTTGTTAATAAACAATATAAAAAGTTTATCACAAAAGAGGTTCGCACGGTTCAAAAAATCAGAAAATATATATGATAGAGCGTCTATCAGAGAATCTATGGGGAAATTTTCATATTATGTTTCCATGTAGGGTCTGAGATATTAATTATTGAGTCGAGTTGAGTTAGCCATCTGCGTTGAGTAGAGCGTCAGCATAGCTCACGTGGAAGACGGCCCCATGGGCCCTCACTAATTTTTTTTGTATTTTATGAATTATCAGATGCAAGAATTTGTGGAAGTATTATCTTATAATATGTCTAGAAAATCTGTAGGGGTTAACATCTTCAGGTACAATCAATATTGTAAAAGGAGAAAGAGTATTGTGAAATTGAAAGAAAGCGTCTAGCCGTACCTGATGACACCGAGATGGCGACGCATCGGCGGGAGCTCCACAAAGAGAAATTGCTGCTGAATATAATAATTATAAAATAACTCGATAATGTCTGTGACTTGCTAGTACTGATAGATTTTCAAGGAGGGGTAAATAATTATATTTTTTTGTAGTTACTATATCCTATAAAAAATCACAAAAAAACTTTTGTGAAAAAATTGGGCCAAGTTGACGTTTTATATCCTGATCATAATTTTAACAAATTATATCGTCAATTTT
>JAPYZM010004256.1:0-19062 GCA_030522845.1 Psyttalia concolor
GCCTCATATGATTACAGAACTCGCCTTCGGCTCGTCCTGTAACCTCATATTCGCCAGAAAAGTTCTTCACGGCCTAGTGTCAAAATGTACTATTTCAGTAGCATTTTTCCATTAATGAATTTCTTCGTATCGTTCTTATTATATATCAAGATAAATTAAATCATTAGGCATTTTCATTAGGTTACCACTCAGTCAATTACAGCAAAAATTTGGTTTTGTTCATTGCGAAAAAGAAGCCAAGCACAGGAATTTTGAAATTTCTAACTTTAATGGCTTCCAAAATCATATGAATATATTTGCACCTCTTTCAACACTTCACGGGTTGATTTTTCAAAAGAGAAAAATTTGTATTTGTTCGTTTTGAATATGAAGGCGTTGTAGAAATTTTAAAGTCCCCCACTTCAATCATTTCCAAAACCATCCAAAAAAACATGCAACCCCTGTCACTCCCTCAGTGGGTGAATTTCAACATCACACGCCTCACCCCTTCAAGTATCAAATTTATCATATTTAGCATATTTATCTTCAAGTACATAATTTATAATTTCAATATACGTGCGGAATCCTTTAGTTATGGTTCTTTTCAATTTTGAAAAAAGAAGATTTGAAATTCGCGCCCATTTCCCTTGGAATTCGACTTCCAGAGCCCTCGATTCGACTTTCATGAAATCTATTAGCATTCGAGTTTTCATTCGAGTGCGACTCGAGTGCTCATTCGAGACTCCCGATGCCTCCCTCTAATTATATAGGCTAATTGTCAAATAAATCAAATAATTGTCAAGTAATTATTTGAGAAAAAAAAGAAAGCGTTATCTTCGTTTCCGAGGATGCAATTTGTCTATTCCATGAATGCTAAAATTCACTAGCTTATTTTTTAAACAAATGCAAATAAAGTCTCCCTCTAAGACTTCAAAGTAATGTTTACACTATACATTCCGCTTGTCAATTGTAAACTTCAGCATTGAAGGTGGTGAAGAAAGACAACGGGACTACGGGCGGACTACGGGAGGACGAGAAGACTGTGGGAGGGCTGGACAAAGAGAAGGGACGAGACAGCGTTGAAACATAAGAAAGGAAATCATCATACTTGAAGGGGTTGCAGCCATTAAGCGCGAGGTGGCAAGGAGTAGAATTCATGGCGTCTAACAGCGTCGCCGTTGGCTGTAAACTAACCAGACGCCTTTGACCTGAAACTTTGCAGAGTGAGGCTTGTTCTCCTCACTTATTGCTCCACCCTAGTTCTGTAGTTTGTGGACATCCATTTTCCTTCATCGAACGAAATCACGGGGAATCCGGATTAATTCGTGTTGCTGGTACGTATTCATCAGCCTCTGTTAGTCACCGGATGACGTCGTTTATTATCTGTTTCCAAATCTTAGGGTGACTAATGAGCGTAAAACCCCAAACCATCGAAGTTCAGGGACTGGTCGAAGATAACCCAGATTGGTCGTTTGCAGAAACTGATTGTGATATATCGTACAGATGGAGTCTAAATGGCACTCTAAAAGTGACTACTGAATTTAAGATCATCTGTATTCCCACATTGTGGTCTTTTCAAGTCCCCCAAGTTGAGGCGTTCATTCTAGGCGATTAGAATAGTACATTATGTCACCAGGCGATGAAAGTATTATCTGACGAATGTGGCTTTATAATCCGAGCCGAAGGCGAGAATCGAATTAGAATTTAGAGAGAAAAAAATCCCGATAACCCAGCCGGATTAAAAGTTGTAGCTATGAAATCAGTTTTCAGAGGTATATTTGAATGCCATCTCTCGTATTGTGCGAGCACGTTGTTGCAACGTTGCACTCGAGAATACACGGGCGGCGCGGCGCTTGCCACGCGAGTAACGACGTTCGGCCAAGAGGCACGAGTACGGGAGGGTTAACCTAATAATTCAACTAAAATAAGTGGTTCCCATCTTTTTCATTGTAGTATTTTACTGATAGAATTTCTTGCGGATGAAACTGTCACTTGTCAAACTGCTCCACACACCCAACCAATATTTAATGAATTGGAGTTAATTATGCTGGATATAGTATTAAAATATTACAATCGCGTGGGCGAGGCGTGCTCTAATTGTTTGTTTTGTGACAATCTATTTGTTTATCAAATTAAAAATTTTCAATGACCAATTACCGCCAAAACGGAGTGAAACTCGCGCTAAATAAAATATTGGACACATTGACTAAAAATTTTAGTCAAAATTTTGGAACAAAGTAGAATGCAATAGAAATCAGTAATTTTGAAGATTAATTCCCAACGTGATAATCCATTGAATTACTGAGCACAACATGACAAATTCCAACAGCTGCAAATGAAGCATTCGTGATCATTCGTGAATTGATCAAGAATGCATTGAGCCAGAATGGTCGTTCTTAGTCAATAGAGTATTTCAATAATCCACGGAGAGATCATTAGTAATTAAGACTGAGAGATTCACTAGGAATTCAAACCACTAAATCCTGCACTGAGACTTTGATCGCTTAATTACACCGTTGTTAACGATGAAAATTGAATGGCTGCTCAATGTGACGTTAATTCAAGACAGAAAGTTTAATTGCCGGGAAAATTACCCGACAACCAGTTACTCAAATCAATTATCCAAAATTATCGCGAACCTTCGGAGGCCATGAATGTTAAGGGCTATAATCGCCTGATATATATTTTCATGACCTGGTCTCTAGTCTAGTCTGGTTATGAAAATAAACTTCAAAAATTTCCAATACTCATCATTGAATAATTTATTGGAATACAGCTTCAAACAAAGTTTGGCGAATTACAGACTGAGGTTATGGATTATTCTCTCAGAAGGAAAATATTTTCAAAACCAAGCTGCATAGTTCAATGGAAATTAGTGGAGAAACTTTTTAATTGGAAATTCGATAACCCCAATGACGAAGAAGACCGCAGGGAGCATAACTTTCCCATGATGAGAAGATGGTGCATCTCAACTTCTTGGGAAAAATCTGACGACTTAATCGATTAATCAGTTTCACCCGTATCAGATTAAAATTCCAGCAGCGAATTACTGCCAGAAGAAATATATGTTACGAAAACTTTGCTGACTTTATCTTTTACCAACCGAATACGCGTTGTACCAAATCAACAGCTGGCCCGACAGGCCGAAATACCGAAAAATCAAAGGCCCCCTCCCTTGGGAAGGTCCCTTTCCATTTTGCCGATTTTTCTCGAAATCAACACTCTTTCGCCGATATCTCAAAAACTATTGATCCTAGTTTTTATAAAATTGATGAATTTCAATTTTGTTTGTCAGAACAATACCACGTGGTAGCGCGTGTTCGGTCTCGTAGAGCCTAATAATTCAGACCACGCAGCCGGAGGGTCAAGTAGGGAGCCGGGCCGATTAACCTAGAGCGGTAGAAAAAGGTCGGAATATAAAAAATAAAGTTTTCTTCATCCCCTACCTGAGAGTACGCATTTCCGGGCAAAAATTGGGTTGTAAAACAATCTCTTATGTGGCCAGCACGGTTACATCGACATTCTTTCGTCGCCAGTGTCTGCCAATCGCGAAACTAACGATTTGTGCGACTCAAACACACACTAAAGCCCATAGTGCCGGTGCATGACAATACGAGCATAACCTCGGAAATGGACCCATCGTCATCTGAGGGTTCTGGTGACGAGGAATAAATTTTGAGGAATTTTGAGGCAGAAGCAACAATTATTGTGCATAATGAAACCCTACCAAAGAAGTCAGCCAACCGATATCTACTAGTGTATAATGCGTATAAGAAGTGGCGGGAGGAGAATCGCAGTTCACAGGCGACCTCAGAGGAAAACAATTTAATTGTTTACTTTGAGAGCTTGAAGGTGAAATTAAAATCACCCACTTTATGGAGCGCTTTGAGCATGTTACGCAAAACATTGAATGCCAAAGACGATATTAGGCTAATAAATATGTTGAAATATAAAACATGATACTTTTGGATTTTTAATCATTTACCACCTCTTGCCCGCCCCGACCGGCAAACCTCGGCTTCGCCTCAGTTTTGCAAAAGTTGGGCGGGCATCCACCTCCTACTGCCTCATGTAGTACGCGCAGTGGCCGGAAGGGCGGTCGCGTAAGCCACAAAAGTTGAAATGGCAAATATCAATAACATTTACGAATTTTTCTAATTAAGCTTACTTTCAGACGGAGATGAAGAAAAATAGTATACGGCACACGGCCAGAGCGTTGGATGCCCCGGCGCATGTGATATAAAGCCGAGGCGAACCCGAGGAAATCCAGCTTTCTGGCCTTGGGTCATAATGTATTATTTTTGGTCCCGTTGCGAAGGGGGTTTCTTACTCATGTGGCGTTGGCGTTCGAGTCATTGTGAAATGCTAGCCAACCACGCGAATAAAAAAAACCCCATGGCGACGGCTCACGGAGACTATTTTTTTAAGTTTAGGAAGTATATAATCCCAATTGCCAGACGAAAAACGAGAACACATGAGCTGAACAGAAAATATTCATGATCTCTGATGGTACTTTTAGCCAACCGATGACGCCAACTCGCCCCGCCACGTGAAATATCAAAAAAATGTTACAATCCAAACAGCGACATATTAAAGAGCCCAGAGATATGAAATTTCCAGATCCAATGGTAGCTATGATGCAAGCGCCCTGAACAATGTAATCTACATGAGATGACAGATTTACCTTGGAGCATAAAAAGAGTATTCGTTCGTTGTTAAGTGGAGCCTAGAGATGGAGAGGAGATTAAAACGTTCCATATTATACTTCGGAGGGGAAAGTGGAGCAGATGCCTTCCGGAATACATAACAGACATGCAGGAGGAATATCCGTTCTCTCCGCCGCAATATTCACAAAAAGCAATGTTCTTCTAGCAGTTTTATTGATTGTAACTCGCTAAGAAGGGTATCATTCGAGAAATCCTTACAGATGATCGGCTACATCTCCACTTGTCAGTCGCCTGATCCCAGTTACCATACAGCTGAGTAAATACTGACAAATAATTCACCCTTTTCCACTGTGATCGACGACTCACTCGATGACAATTGAGAGAAAAATGTAAATTTATTATTTTCCTTCTATCCCATTTAATTTTTCCAATAAGAAACGGAGGTACAATGGAACAAATATATCTTTCAATGAAATGCGATATTTCAAGAAACCAACAGAGATGTTTATTGATCAGAGAGGAGATATTTAATAAAACACAAGAATAATGAATAATAAAAGAGAGCGAGAGAGACGTGACGTCAGAATGGAAGAAGTATTAGTTCGTCAGGAATAGAAAGTAGGAGACAGAGAATCGAATATCGAATTCTGTAATACTACTCACTCGTCAACGCAAATACCTAGAGGTTAAGAGCGACTGAGATGAGTTTCGATTGATAGAGATATGAAAAATTATGAAATAAAATAGGGGATCGAAACCGTAAATTCTTTGGCCACAGACAAAATTACATGGTTTGACGCTGTATTGGCATATTTCATTGTGGGAAGCATGACCTTCCAGGGAAACCTGTCAGTAGATTATTCGGTATTTGGAGACATTTCGATTCGGGCAATTAACCCGTCAGCGGTCGCGCTATGAGATTTTCTCTCATGCTTGTTTTTAAGGTGTAGAGAACTTGACTGGAAACTCGATATTTTGTGGCAAAAATTCTTCTATACCCCAAGTAACTATCCTTCTTACCTGTGAAACCGGTCCAAATGGCCTAATGTTTGTAATTAATTAAAAAAAAAATTATCAAGCTCCGTCGCAAAATGTGAGAGACTCTCTCACTGCGCGCCTAAAGGCAGATGGCGGGGAGAGCGCTACCAGTGAGCTCGATCGCAGCCGATAAAGGCCGAAGAGCTGAACGGAGGTGGGGCGGTGGCATAGAGGAAGAGCGGAAATCTGTTCGCAATTTTTGTATACACAATGTAAATAATATATAAATTACGTAAAATGACAAAACGGCGACATCCTGACAATCCCTTCTATAATCCCTCAACTACCCTACTCTACGAACGCACCCAACTAGAACCCATTACAGACAGATTCAAAAAACTGCCTATCACTTTCGCTCTTGATAAACTAGATCATATTCTTGACCTCTACCACCAACGCATTCCTAACATCAGATCTCGATACAAATACCCACTGCAAATCCTACTAGAAAGTATGAAAACCATTCGTACAGCAGAATACGGTAATAATAACTGGGCAGGCAGATCTCCTCCGCAATAACTTCACCTCGCACAAATGGTTGCATTGATCACTCTGTAGCTTCTCGACCATCAGAGGAGTGCATCTTATTATCTCTATTTTTAAAAATTAACCAACCAAATATTAAGCCATTTATTTTACTGCTCTTCTATGTTTTTCGATCCCCTTTATCACCAAAAGTAAAACATTGTATATAACTTATGATAAAAAAAAATTGTAGAAAAAATGTAAATCCCAGGCTAAAGGCCATCGGGCGATGGCCAGTCACAATCGAGTTCCGCAAAAATGAAATCAATATATAAATATAATTAGTTCCAAATTTAAGACGTAAATACGATCAAATATTGTCTTATCGAATATTCACGTAGCCGTGAGAGTTTCTCTCATCGCGCCCGTAAGCATTACCGGAAAGTTGGCGCGACTAGTGACGGGTTGAATGATCGAAATTTCTACAGCAAAATTCGCTTTAAATTTTTCTCACAAAAATAATTGATTGGCAAAATGACATTTTTTCTCAGTGTTGTATATATTACACATATGTAGAATATTTAATGTGTAAATATTAACGAAAATGACTGAACAGTAATTGATTAACCAATTAGTTTGTCTCGATTGACTCGGTTTGGCGAGATAATTACCAAATAAATTGGTATTACAAAACGAAATGAGTGCTTCTCACCCACACTCATTATTATAATGAAAAAAATAGTGAAAAAAATTGCTGCAAGTCTCCATCAAATACTTCTGGGACTTGACAATAGTATTAGTACAATCCTCCCTTAACTCCGATAATCAAGAAAAAAATGTAACTTTATTATTTTCATTTCTTCTCTATTCACTACCCCGGGCTTACCAGAAATAACGATCTGCATTTATCAAGGAAACAGCTTTCTGTCACCATCACGTAGATGAATTATCCGGTGTAAGGATTTTCCTGAAAACATCTTGATCGTCTACATTCTCATCGTCAAATGAATAGAACATCCTTTTTTTTCTCCGTTCATCAACGAAAATGAGTTTGAAAAATGTTTCCCCATGAAGGCACCATAATTGTCATCATCAGTCGAGTAAATCGGATGGATTTTCCAACTGTAGCCGGCATTTCCGCCCTCATTTATTGCTTACAATCAAACGCACAGCGAGCGTCAGCATTCGGAGATTGCGAATGTAGAACTACAAGGAATACTTTCTTCATCTCAAAAGTTGTGCGACGGGAAAATTGCGGTGAAACCGGGGAAAACCGTAGGTGGTCATAAATTCCAAACAGTTAATATACCGTCGCAATGCGCTGAGTCTCCGGGGGGTGGCTTTGTACTTTGCTACGTTGTTGAAGCTTCGGTGAGGGTGGATTACGAGGACGTTGCGTTATATTTCGAGACCGAATTAAATTTTCTACATAGTGAGAAGGGGAATTGTAACCACGCTGACCGAAATGTTTTCGTGTAGCTATACTTACAGGGACGAATAAACCCCTTGGCAAAATGGTTTTAGAGGGTGTGAGGAAATAAAACAATTGGTACAGATATTAAGAGGAGTGGAATTCATTTTATTTTTATCGTTCGAATTTTCTCGGCGAGTTTTCACTACCGTTTCCCTTCTGTTTTCACTGACTTTATGGGTATTGGCCTTTTTCAGATTTTATACAATTCTTCTGTGAGTGCTAATGACAATTTGTGGCTGAAACATCCATTGAATATTACCGTTTTCTTTTGAATGAAAGCTTTCCAATCGCATTTTTTTTCCATTTTCCGATTTTCATTGGCAATGCCTAGAAATATTATGGAGTGTGAACAAATTAGAGTTTTAAAAAATATCTGTATGTGTGGGGGTATATGTATGCACGCGATCGCCGGGGGGTTCGTTCCATTCGAAAGCTGAGCTCATTTCCCATCGATATGGGGTCTTAGTAAGTTTCTAAAATGATTTTTCCAACCGTTTTTACAGTTTCATTGAATTAGAATTACCAGAGTTACCAGAGTTTCAATGTGCTCACTTAAATGTCTGGACCTAAAATATTCCTAAGAAGACGAATCAAAAAAAATATTTGAAAAAGTCACATTTAGTATAGTTGACAAAATACATTATGAAACAAAAAACCCATTAATTTTCTTATAGAGAAATAGAGAAGGGGTACCCCATCTAAAATTGTTTAATGAATCCCCCCAAGTTTGATAAACGACAATTTCCCAAGTTGAGATGTCGAAAAACCCAGCAGTCGCGTCCATGACAATTTTCACGGCGCGAATGTTACTGAAAATAAGGCGCCAGTTGAAGATCTAATAACAAAGTTTTCAGGATGAAGAAAACCAAGAAACGCAAAGCCTGTGCTAGCAACAGCTCGGTTCATTAGAGTGAACAAGGGGATGCAGTGACCGCGTTGGTTTTACACTCCTGCCTTCAAAGTCTGGCAATATCCTGTCGACCCGGGGTAAATTTCAGAAAAGGGGTATTCTTCTCGTAAATTCCGCGGACCACATAAAATGCCAGAGAACCTCTGACATTATTTCATTACGTACAGCGCCAGATTTCTTTAAACATTAAACGGCACCATTTGAATGGTAAGTGTTGTAAATTTAAATTCAATTCAAGATCAAAGCATTCACAACATCTAGCATTTAATTTGAAAATTCATGATAATTAAATGCTTTCCAGTAGGTTTACTGAATTAAATTAAGTGAATTATTCTTTAATTTCCATTACATTGGAAATTTAACAAAATTTTTTTTACAAAAATTCTGTCATTTTCATTATTTTTAAATCCCTGAAAGTAGCTCTTTCATTGAATACTCCAAAATTCAACTTATTTCTTAAAACCAAAATATATAAAACTTTCATGTGAATGAGAATTAAAAAGTAGTGTATTTAAAATAGGATTTCCCAACATTATATATAATGGACTGCTTTTTCACTGGATTTATTTCCCATTGTCTGAGTAAACTGAATAGTTACAAGCGACCTTTTTCAATACGTGTATTTCAATGAATATAGAAGTTTGAAAACCATACGTTGCCCAATCCAACCGTTTCCAATATTACTTAAAATAAAACTCCCACTTATTCAGCTTCTAACGGAAATAATATATTCCGTAACAAGTGAAAAAAATGGTTTTTTCATCACGTTGTGTCGGAAAAGTAACTTTTCAGTCACTCTCCGCTTTGTGTCGAGTGACTAAAAAGTGCTTTTTCGACACATTGAGATGAAAAATATTGTTCGTAGCACGTGAAAAAACTGGTTTTTAACTCGTGGGATTATATCACTCGCCTTCGGCTCGTGATATAAACCTCCCACTCGCCAAAGACCATTTTTTTTCACTTGTTACGAAATATACCGGAAAAGTAACTTTTCAGTCACTCGACGCGAAGCGGAATGACACTTATGTTCATAATTCGTTAAAAAAAACTGGTTTATATACCTCCCAATCGCCAAAAACCATTTTTGTCACTTGTTACGAAATATACTATTTCGTATACTATATAATTCTAATAACATAATTATAACAGTCTACTAATATAATTGCGTATACTATATATTCGTATATAATATACTATTTCTCCGCTTCGCGTGGAGTGACTGAAAAGTACTGTTTGGACACATTTTGAGATGAAAATTATGTTCGTAACTCGTTAAAAAAGTTGTTTTCGACTCGTGGGATTATATCATTCGCCTTCGGCTCATGATATAAACCTCCCACTCGCCAAAACCATTTTTTTTCACTTGTTACGAAATATACTATTTCATCTCAATGTGTCGAAAAAGTACTTTTCCGTCACTCGACGCGAAGCGGAGAGTGACTGAAAAGTTACTTTTCCGACACAGCGTGATGAAAATGAATTTTCCATGAATTTAACCATAACAATGTACAGTTCTTTGTTTGCTTTGTGTTTTTTTTTGTATTCAAATGACAATATAATTAACTAGAATAAATAAATGCCCTGAAGAGGAACACTTTGTGTGTTCGAAACGTTGGCAAAGAAATGAAGCTTTTTTAGTTTATTTTTCTTCATTTTGACAATCATGGAACAACTATTAGGACCGCCAGAAGCTGAGTAAGTGGGAGTTTTATTTTATGAAAACCACATGATTTTCGGGATTTAAACGTCAAAAAGTGATTTCTAGTAATTTTTAAACAATTACATATTAACTCATTTGTTTTGAAATCTGAAAAGAATCAACGCAAAGTTTGAATCTCCCTTTCAATAAATAAATAAATATACAAAAATCATAAGGAATGTGCATAAATAAAAGATATTTGTGATTGAATTAACACAATTTTCCATTCAACGAGTGAAATTTGTACGAAACATGTTGTGTGCTCCTTCTACTAGTTTCCCACCATTTTATGTCCAAAGTAATCAAGTAAATGAAGTCTCGTTAGTGTAAAAATCAAGAACTACTTCAATGATGAAGATTTTAACAAATAGAAAGCAATTAACCGAAGGGAAAAAGGGAGTGGATGAACGTACGTAGAAAGGTTGTAAAACCAAAGGAATTTCAAGCCTCCAAGTATTTTGTTGAATGTAATCCGACGAAGAGAGATTGGGGCAGTTGGCAAGAAAAATACAAGTCAGGCACCATTAGAGAGGAAACAGGATGTAGTTTCAGTTAGACCAAGCTCGCTCACCGGTCGAGCTTTTATACATATTTTACAACTCTCCTTTCACTTAAACATGAAAATGACATTGCAAAAATTAATCCCACCTCAATATTGTAATGTATAACTCCAAGAAGGTCGACTATTAGTACATACATTGAAATCTTCTTCAAAAAACCCCGAAATAAGCATAAAACTTACATGTGAAGTACGTTTTGTAGTCTAACTATAGGTCGAGGATGACGAGAATCTCCCATTTACCCGAGTTCTCAATGACAAGACTCTGCAATTATGCCCCCAGCTGAACTAGATGAGTTTATAGAAGTTGGGAGTTGAGTGAGAGGTACCACGAACAAGCGTCCCTCTCACCAATTTGATACATCTTAAGTAGAGCTATTTGAGTAGTGCAGTAAAAAAAAATTGCAACCTCAAAAAACGAAAATATATTTGTAGAAAAACCGGTGCTGAGGAAAATTTTTGTTTGGCCTGAGAAATGAGGGACTGAATTTTCTTCAAAAACCAGAACCTCCCCGCTTTTACTTCGTGTGTAGATTCCCAGCAGCCGTCAGCCTGAGGCGTTGGACAGTCAGAGTTGAAATTTTTTCTTGCCCGATAAGCGACGCGTACCTCGGTCTAAAATAATGATTTTTTTTCTCTTATGAAAATGTTTGTATGCTAAAATGTTAATACTGAAATATTTTTTCCGTCTCGCATAAGATCTCGGATTTTTACGATTTCTTACCCTTACCAGCTCCTATCATCTGTGTAACATCCACCGAGGGACGAGGAAAAACTTCATTCGAGGGAAAAATGTGCCGAGGTACAATCGCCTCCTGCAAGACTCCAGCTCAATAATGGAATTGTGTGATTTTTGAGTGTCGCAAATATTGATCTCCCTAATCGACAATCGACCCGGGTTGTTTGCCTGCCAATCCCAGACTCCAACCACACAGCCACCGCCATCGATGGAATTTTAATAATTTTCAATTGAAATGTTGGCATGCAATCGTGCGCGGTGAAAAATATTTAGAAACCAACGGAAATGCGTTCCATTTATAGCTGGCGGAAATTTTGTATTGTTCTTACCGCCGGCCGGAAAGAGGCTACTTTCTGCCCGCTTCGCGGGCAGAAAATCGAGTCTCTCTACCCAACGGAAAAGAAAAATCGTATTCCACCCTCGGACGGTAAAATAAAGGACCCTCGGGTCCTCGGGCTCGGGTGTTTATTTTGCACGTGTACAGGACTCTTTTATGCTACCTCCCTTGTGGTGAAATATATTACATTTCTCTTATTGCGGTCTTTTCAGGTTATATATATAGCTTCCCGATAGCTCGAACGGGATGCGGGGGAATTTACTCCCATAGTGAACGGGTGTTAATCAAGTAAAGATCTATCGATCATGATAGTCTTGAAGTGTTGAGACCCACCAGCGACGGACGACTAGGGACCCCAAGAATGCCTGGGATCTCTGGGAGGGGATCCCTGAGCAGAAGTGAGGATCAACTGAAAAAATCGTCGAGATGTGAGCAGCTCAAGAACGAGCAAGAGGTAGAAATCACAGCGGGTCGGAAAGCCGGAGAAGAAACGGAAAAAGAAGGGAAAGGCACCAGTGATTCGACAGAATGTCTTAAGTGTGTGCGCTAACAACAAACAAGATTACTCCGAGGTACTGAAGTTCGTGAGGCGCCAGATACCTTCTGAGCCGACTCGTGATTTTATGGACAAAATCCGGAGAACAGCCGCTGGAGATATGCTAATGATCGAGTCAAAGAGTGGATACAGGCAAGGGGTACAACAAAGATGCACTGAGGGAAAGATCTTCTTTTGACAAAGAAAATATATTTGGTGCAAGGAAATATCCTCTTGTCAATTTTCCATATCGTGAAATCTGCTTATCAATCATTCAGTCGTCGTAGTGATAAAAAAAACTTTTTCTACAAGGTGGTGTTCTCTAATCCCGAGCGAACTTTCCGGTATTTTCGAGACTAGAAAAGAAGTTTTCGTCATAGATTCATGTAATCTGCACTTTATTTAGATTTTGGTTTCTTTCAACATGTCGATTTTATGATATCTTGTGCAAAGCGCGTGACACTTGAGACCAATTTTCTATATACTAGAAGTGATAATGAACGAATTAGTTATCTAATGAAAATAAGAATTTCTTCGTTGGAGAGAACGAGTAATCATATTGAGAAAATATAAAATCATCCGTAATGAGAAATTCCTTAATAGAACTAAGGCTAGTCATAATTCAAGAATATGAGAAATTCATCTAACCGATTTTCATACAGAAAAGAGTTGTGTATTATGGTTGAAAACACCCATATTTATGATAAGAGTATAAGTTTCTGTCTCCAAAGTTTGAATGTGCTGCGCTAGAAATGGATTAATTCATCAGAAGATGTCTAAATTTTGAAGACTGACAAGGACATATTTTCTAACCCCAAGTGCATCGTCTTTGTCAAAAGAAAATTTTTCCCTCAGTGTGATGGTAAAGTTCAACTGCTGTCATCCTCCTAACGAGTAACCCACCCAACGCTTCTCTTGTTTAAAAATTCTAAAACCGTTTTCAAATTTTGATTAAACTCTTTACAAATACGTTACAAGGTCAAAAATAAATCGCAGGAATCAGTCTGTCGAGGGGGTGGTACTAGGTTCTCACTATGAGCACTTAGATAAAAAAAAACTACAACAATAATTTCTAAAATGAAGGCTTTCTTACTTGTACTGATCGGGGCACAAATTCCAGATCTCCGAAACTGAGCCAAACACCATCGAAACCCGAGTGATCGAGCCCATATACCAAGGTAAACACCTCTAACACCCTGTATTGGGATGTCCTCTGGTCGGATATCGTTTTCGTCTCATGTGAGCACCCAACGTATTTATATCCATAATATTTCCCGACACTTGTATTTTGATAATATTCAAACCCGGTTGAAAAATATTTTAAAGGAAAAATCTCTCAACTTTTAACTACTTATTCATAGGAAAAGTTCCCCGACATTATGCTCACGAAAAAAGTTTTTTTATCAAGCATCCACGCCAATAAAAACGCCAGAATATTTTCAGAAATCAAGCAACAATTTTCTCCAATCTTCAATTAATTGAAAATTGAGAGGAAGGTAATTTAATTTTAGTTTCCAACCCAAGATTTCATAAAAGATTTAATCACTGACGTTTAAAAAAATCTCCAAATGTGAGGTGATTTTTATAAAACTTCTTTCTCCATGTATTGAGCATAAAATACCCAATAAATCAAGACCACTATAGTTGGAAAGTTTAAAGTTTCTTTCCTCTCCGTAGAATGATCGTGAACAATGGGTGATCCATCGGCGGAAACATGTTGCACGATATAAGCCAGTACTTAGATATTTTCCGTAAACCCGGAGATATACAGCCACTACGGCGGAAATGGCTGGATATACTCAGCAGGCCTGGACCCATTACCGTAACCCCTACATATCCTTTCGCAAGTTCAATAATCCATTTGCTATTAGCAAATGTAAACGAACACAAACAAGTGAGACATTCACAAAATGCTGACATTTATGGGTGGTGATAAAATCGTAGAAATTAATAAATTGTAACTTAAACTTTTTAAAACGAGTAGAGAAAAACTGACTGCCTGAGTTAATAAATTTTTAATTGGATCCGGCGGAACTTGTGCATCAACGAATTCACGAAAATGATTAATCAGCAGTGGAAAAGTTCGGCGCAGTTGGATGTCAAATGTTGCGGGATGTCACCTCTATCGCAGTGGAAAAACTTTCGATACATTAATGGTGAAATGTCTAACTTTTTTTCTGAAAAATTGCTCCATTCCTGGTTCAGGATGGGTTATCCCAGGTGAACGATTGGTAGGGGATGATGTTGAGCATCAAATGTATAACTTCTCCTTCCTTTTCTAAGATTCAAACATTTTAGACACATAGTACGACGGCGTTCCCAATTTTCTAAAGTAACCAATACTTTCTGGGACTGGAATCTTATATAGCCTGCGTCGGATAATCGGAAAAGTTCGTTTACTTCTGTATCTACTCTCTCTTTCTCTAGTGAGCTATAAACATTAGGATACATAATGTATCGTCTGAAAGACGGAGCTGCGGAAATAGTGGGAAAATATTGTTTCATTACAGGGGACAATTTAGCAGCGATTTCCATTATAATTCTTGGAAAATTTCATTAAATGCCAGTTCAACTCGACTATTACTCGTTGAAATCTTGGCATTTTATCGAATAAACGCGGAACACTAAATTTCCCTACACCGTGGCAGAAATTCTCAGTGACTGTATCACTTCCGGAGCAGAGTTGTGAAGTAGCATAAGTTGATAGCCATTCGTAAAATAAATCTTTTGACAGACTGTATGTAAAGTGAGATTTTACGCACCCGTTGCGCGCACAAACCCTCACTTAGCAGGCATTGCGTCTAAAAATAGGGTTCGATACTTGTGGGAATAGGATTTCCTGCCTACGTGGACCGAAAGTGAGCATTCTACGAAGGTGAGGACGACTCGTCTACTTTTCCTCCCTAGGTGAGAAATGGTACATTATCGCCGAGTGACGTATAATATTTTAGAGTCGTGTGATTATAGCACTTGTCTTCGGCTCATGCTATAAATCTCGCTCGAGCCCAAAAGTACTTTCTTGCAATGGTATCGCAATATACAATTTCGGAGTTTAAGAGAAATACGGAATTTTTATCTTGGTCTTTTTCATAACTTTCAATCTTCTCGACATGCTCCCTCATCAAGATCGATCCGAGTTTAGATTTCTACCAGAGAAACGAAAATGATTAAAAATAACGAAAGGGTCAAGTGAATAGTCCATTGGTTGAAAAAGCAGTATTTTTTAAATTGAATAGTCCAGTAAATTAAGTCCTTATCGTCTTTGAGCGCCTTAAAAATTTAGATTTCCATAGAATTTTCTATAAATTTCCATAATTTTTTAGTCTAAATCGAATTAAATTTTGACGTTTTCAGGCTTTAATTCCCGTCAAATTACAAAACACTTTATTATTGGAAAACCCCAATTAAAAATTGGAATTTTCGTTGAATTATTCCCTGGATACATGTATAAATAAATAGAAATAATTCAGATTAACATATTCTTAGTCTTTCAACTCAGTGAATATTGAAATAATGTTTTATCAACGCATTTTTCGAAAATTTAACTGCAGATTTTTGCAGAGGTTCTTAACCATTTTCCGAAAACTTCCAATATGCGCCAGGAGACACTGGAATTCATTCCCTTTTCCTAGAACCCACAAACAAATTCGAGGAATTTGGGTACTCCAGAGATAAACACGAAAAAGCTTTTCCACCTTTTATACGTAAGCAATACAACAGTATTGCTTAGGAAATTTTCTGGCAAAAGAAAACAATATTCCCACGGATTGCGAAAAATTTTTCAATGGAAAGATTTTAGTACTCAAAGTTGCTTTTTAATCAGATTTTAACCTAATCCATTGTCATTTAAACATGCAGAGAGAGGTTTGGACATAAATTAATTTCATGTGCTTAATAATGTTCAGGCGAAATAAAGGAAATCGAAAAAATGCAGCGAAGATGATGAATTATTTAAAAAATATCAATTTATGAGATGCTCTATTCGATCCCATATATGAGTAGTAACTTTACGATTTATTTATGTTATTACCCCGTAGTTAAGCTATCTGAAATTTCGCACGTCGTTTCTAAAACTTAATTCATTAACGTGCTAAAAACGTTCCATAGAATTGGCTCCATTTTTATAATTTTCTTGATTTCGCCTGAACATCTTTAAATTAAATAATTCTGTAGAACTCACCGACCGGCATGTGTTTCGCTAAGTCATTCTCGATAAAATAATTAAAATAATTTGAGTAGCTTACCTGAAACACAAAAAATTACTCCATTAGTAAGGTTATTCATACATATTTCTACAATTAAAATAAAAATTATTCCTCACGGGAAGTCTTTTCATATAAAATTAATCACAGTAAAGTATCCTAAATTTAGTGACTTGTATTCCAAAACCTCCGAAAACTCTTCAGTTTACTAAACGTTTCATTGTTGTACAGAGAAACCTCTTATTTTAAGACGATTGAATTTTTCAGCCTTTTTTATATTCTACAGTACAACGTCGCACAGCCCAAATTTGCGCACATGAAAATAGCTACTGACCTCGAACGTCAAAACCTTATTTAAGATTAATTCAAGGAACTCCACGGAATAATTTTATGAAAATTCATGTTCAAGATTGTTCTTTTTAAATTTCTATGAGCTTGAACCCGTTGCGGGTCCGGATGATGGGTTGACTAGCCCTGAGGCTGATGAAAAAACTAGACTGTCTGAGTGCCCAGAAGTTTCACTATGAAACTCTCACCTGAAGAGGCAAATTGCCTTCAACTCGATTCAATCAGAAATACTATTGATTGCTAAGAAGCTTCCGGAAAGAACAAAATAAAATATTTTGTCCTAAGTGAGTAGCGAGGAGGTGTACCTTACGAAGAAAAAAAAAACGTAGCAAGAACATTTTCCAGTTTAACCAGGATGATGCATTTGGCTAATGAGGAAAATTCGCGTCCATTCAATCTCGACTCTCTGTCGACCCCAGGCACGACCGGGAAAATTCGCGTCACAGCCATCGTAATTGAATCAACTGTGCCATGTGTCTGAGATAGAAGAGAAACGAACAAATATAAGAGTCTTGGCAGCAAGACGCTGAGCTCAGTTGACCCCAATTATTGAAAAAGTACCTGATAACCGACTGCAGTCACTGCTCAATACTTCACGAAATCTTAACGATTTATCGGGCCAACGTGATCTTTCAGGCGATCTTCAATAGAGAGTTTCTGTAAACTTTTTTAATTGCAAAATTTCGGAAAAAATTTAAGCGCAATAGTACTTTACATCATTAAGAAATTGAAGTATTTTCTGATGAATGCGGCAATCGTATATTTCATAACAAGTGAAAAAAAAATAGTGTTTGGCGAGTGGGAGGTTTGTATAATCAAAAAAGTGATTTTAAATTCGTGATAACTGTAATCTAATATAACTACAATTTTTTTAGAAGTAAACGGAGAAATTTTCCTCACGTAATAATCCATTCACTTTTTTTTATTGGTTTTGTTTACATTGTGAAGTTTTAATAATTAGTAATTTTGTGAAATACTTCAGGTATCAACTCATTCATTAATAACCGAATGTGTGACAGTTTCACATATATAATGGCAAAAGTAATTATCAGTTTGAATTAACGATTTGAAAACCCGTGTCAGCTGCCCTAGGTCACACTCAGCTCTGGTGGATATTGATTTTTCCCCAAAAATAGAGACAAATGAATATAATTTAATTAATCCTCTATACCAGCTAAGGCTTCGGTCATGCATTAACACGAACTCCGCACACCCAGCTGTAGTGACAAGGAGGGAACTAGAAGTATTACTCAGGTCGACGAATTAATGTTGCATGAAGGACGACGAGGAATTACAAGGAAACCCCATAATCAGAACCGGAGACTTTTATTAAATGACCTCTGGTCCTGCCCATAACTACTTAAATAATGGATTCGATGCCCATAGAAGGTCAAGTACCCTAATCAAAACTTGGCAGAGCGCTATTTAAAGAGCCCACATGATTGGCGCGATAATCTTCAACTGCGTGTCTCCAATTCATCACCAACTAATCCAATCTCCTCGAAAAAAAACTCATTCGTAGTGAAAAGCTGTCACTCGAGCGGTGAAAAATTAAGTGATCTCATCAACTGAACAGTAGACGAACAAAAGGTGGCAGAAAAGAATTGGTCGAAGAGAGACATCTCATGAAAAAGTCAAGATTACTCTGAGAACTGACGGCAGCTTCTCATTCGGCGCACGTCTTCTGTTCAATTGCTCCAAACAAATTAATGAATATATTGAGAATTCAGGTTAAAATTTTCACAATTTCCAACTTCAGAATGGAGTGCAATGGGAATGAAATAATTTTCCTACACTGTTAAAAAAGATTGTGATTTTACCACACATTTGCAGGACATTTGCATAGGAAAATTACGATCGCTGTAAGGAACACACAATTACAATTTTTTTGCATGAAAATTACCATACATTTTTGCAATTGTCACCTCCAGAATCATAAAATTACTAAAAATACCTTAAAAGTAAGTACGCATATAAGAAACATACTTTTTTTTACTGTAATTATCCCATACATGGAGTAATTTTACATCAAGTGTGTTCTAAATTTCTCATCAGTTGTGAATAATGTATCTCTGTATGTAATTTTAAGAGACACATGATGTAAATACAT